>JACXGM010013975.1:0-14083 GCA_016801145.1 Umbra pygmaea | reverse complement strand
ATATACATAGACTGTGCTCGTGTGTGTAATGTGCATGTGTGCGCATGTGTTACGTGTGCGTCTGTAACTCGGGCTGCCCCCTGCTCGTCTTCATGCATGCAAATTAATCACACCAACACGGATAATCGTGCACATTAAATTAAGGAGGTTTGCTAATTCTCTAATTTCTTCATTTGATATTGTTCTTATTGCCTCTCTTCTGCTCTTTGACATTGTGAGTTGAGGAGGATGTTAAACTGTATGTTACCTGGTTCCCGTGACACGCCCCTCTTGAAGGCTCCTTTATCTGTTCTCTTTTTCAGAACACAGAGAATATTTTCCAAATCCTTGCCTTTCACTCCCTCCGATTACAGGTGCTAAATGTCATTTTGAGTCTTAAATTACTAACTTGTTTTTTTTCTTCTCTTTTTAGTTTACTATCTATATATGTATGCATAATTTACAAATATGAAAATACTAAGCTAAGTGTAATATATTGAAGGATGATATTTGCTTTGTTTGCTGCTTTCATTACTCTTAAAATGTTGCTTGTGTTTATTCTAGTATTTTATTTACAATACCAGCAGAATTATATTTTGTCGTTCTTAATTCATTCATTTGGCCAAATCTATAGTCTGTCTAGAGTTGACTGAAGTGGTTAATCTAATGAGTCAGGGTAAACCTCCTTAATATATCTGATTCAGTAGCTTTGGCTGTGCCTGTTTCTCTTCTACATCGCCTCTGCTTAAATTAAGGCCTAGATTTAAACCAGTTCACATGCTGATTCATTTGGCTCTACATGTGATTCAGCCAGTCCATGCTGGTTATTGACGGGTCACTGTAAAGGAACATTTTCAGTCAGCTGTTTGAATTCAGGTTGAGGTAGTCGTGTCCTTTGCCCTTAATAATGCTTTGCCTGTCTGGGACTAACCCAAACCCTTCCTAGTTATACAGCCCTCCTTATTTTGCTAACACAGTCCCTTTACTGTCCTAACACTGGCAGATAGCAGATTGCTACGAAACGGCAGAAATGTAATCAAGTCTGCAACCCCCCCCTTAATTGTCATCCATTAACAAATAAGCATTATATTTTTGTCATATATTAAATGGATATGACTCTAACTTTGTTTAATTTATTGATTTTACCTTTGCACATTTCTGCATTAGTTTTGTTTTTGCTTGTGGTTTCATTTGACTAGTGCCTGACACACTAACCGTGTCTTCTGACAGTCTTTCTGTGGATGCACAGTGCGTCGTTACGTCTCTTTAACCTAGTTCAGCTACATATGCCACGACTCAGAGACTCACTGGTTTCCATGTTTTTTCTCCTTTATTTCCTTGCTGTTTCCTTCCTCTCTTCCTGGTTGTACTTCCTCCTCTCTGCTGGCTTCCCTGTTTTGCCGTCAGACCTGAGTGCTCCTAAGAAGTGCCGAGCGCGCTTTGGGCTCGATCAGCAGAATAATTGGTGTGGCCCATGCAGGTGTGTATGGTGTGTGCTGGCATGAATGCCGGGGCCAGGTTACGGCTGCTCACCAGGCTGGGACTTCCTCCTGCCCCCCCCCTCCCCACACACACACACACCTCAACGTTCTCTCCTCCCTCGGCCAGGCTCTCGCCTCCTCCCAAGCCTTCTCCAGCCCGGCCCTGCCAGCCAGCCTCTAGTTTAGTGTTGTGTGTGCGTGCGGTCTGTCTGTCCTGGGGGGGCCATGTATGGGTTACTGTCTTTAGGGGTTAGCTGTAGTTAAAGGGCAGGATCTAGCAGACGCGGTCTGAGAGGAGCCGGAGACGCGATGATCTGGCCCGTGTGAGGAAGTCCCAGTGTTGACAGCTCAAACCTAAGCCCTGGCTACATATGTTGTCCGTCCAATGACATGTGCATTCTCTGTGTTTTTGTATTGTTTGTGTGTCTACCTCTTTGGCTAACAGATGCAAATACCCCTAAGAAGTGTCGTGCCTTGTTCGGGCTTGACCAGCTGAGTTTATGGTGCAAACCATGCAGGTATACCCCTGTAGTACGTATAGGAGGACAAGCGTAATGACAAGCACTTCCTTCTCCTACATCTTCAAGATATCTCCCTCCAAAATAGATGGATTCTGTTTCCCTCAATGTGTTAATTGATGGCACTTTTTATCTGTTCATTTTGCTAATTGGAGAATGTTCTGCTATATCGTCTCATAGCAGGTCATTTCACTTTCTTTGGAAAATAGAAGCCCAGTGGCAGAAAATGGATTTACTAGCATTGCTGTACAACCCCTAAGCACTTATAGTATAATCCTGGTTTGAACATTGTAAAAAACAAATGTACTTTTTTGTATTATTGTAACATACACAGTTTCTGTGGTACTTTTCTTATAGCAAGTTGAAATCCATTTTCTAGCCGGGCTGTTTGTAAATGCCTGCCATCCTAACTGTATTTGTCTCAATTGGCCGTGCTTCTCAGAGGGCACCAGAGTGACTTTCTTCTATGCCCTCTTCCTTCTCCTCCTCTTCCTTCTCCACACTCCTCTCTGATAACCCTTACTTAGTCCCTACCTGTTGTCTTTCTGTTCTGACACAAGCAGTCTTTGAATTGGGAATATTTCCATGGTAGGTATTTGTTTCTGCTAAGTAATACCCTTCTGTGTGTCAGGCTTGTGTTTGGTCAGGCATGCAACCTATCAAGACATTTCATTTTGTCCTTATTATGTTTTCAATATTCACCTGTAGTCATTACATAAAAAGTACATATGTATCTGGCATTTTTGTTATTGCTTCAGACAGGCTAGCGTGCTGGGTGAACATTCCAGTCAAGTTATTTTGCAAAAGTAAATTTCGAACGAAATCCAATACCTTCAAAGCCCAGATCAAGTGTTCCTCAAGGCTCCAGCTCTCCTGGCCCAGTCAGTGTGAACAGCATCACAACTAGCTTAGGCTGACAGTGGACACTAACCTGTACACAGCTACTTACATGGACCAAGGAGATGTTATCCACTGCCTGTCCTGATCTAGTCCATCACCGGGTAGATGATACGCGATGCAGCAAGGCTGGTGTCAGAGGCCTGGGCTTGGGAATAACCACAGATAAGGAGCCGAGAGGTTAACAGACCTCACCGGAATCCATTCCCTGAAAGATGCATCCGGGGTAATTCCCCTGGAGACGGGAAATCAATATGTTACAAAGACACATACTATCAATCGATATGTCTGTTAAAAAATGGATATTAGCTAATTTGTAGCAGTTTGACAGGCAGTTATCACCTAAGCTCCAACAGAAGGAGAGCGCTAGCCAATCACTGGCTAAGTAATAGTGTTTTAAAAACACCCGAACACACATACAAAATTGCTCTGCAGACAGGTCAATCACTTTTCTTTACTATTCAGTGAACATTTTGCATCTCAGTTCTCCCACGTCTCCATGTTGTTTAATTGTTATGTATGACTGTCAGAAGTGCACGCCTGCCCGTTCACCGATCAACAACTTTGTCCAAATGTCTCCTGTTCCCCCCCCACCTCTTCATGACACCATCTCACTGATTGTCACAGATCCATCAACCACACCTCCATCTTTTTCTCACACAGAGCATCTTTACCTGCAGTAGGACAGGCAGGGTATGACTTGAGAAACAGGCCTAACCCTTGATTAAATAATAGAACAGAGATTCATCCATTTATCAAAGGCCCAACCAAAGCAGTTTCCCTCACTTACACCCCCCCTTCCCTGCCCAATTCTGTTCTTTCTCCTTTTGGCTTTTTGTCCCTGAGAGCCAGCAACAGTCTGAACCGCTGTGGATTTGCCCTTCAGGCAGGCACAGACCTCGTGATAAGTAGTAGTAGTAGAGGTCAGGGTAGAGAAAGTGGGCGGAGGACCCCCCCATACACACAAATACACCCCCCTGCCTTGAGTGTTGATGGAGTGCAGCTGTATTGTGGGCTGTTCCACTGAGCCAGATGGGTTGGCTGCAGGCGCGCCAGACTGTAAAGGGTCCCGACCCGAGCAGATATGCAAACATGACGCCGTGACCCCTCATACACACATGTCTTAGGGGCGGGTGAAGCAGAGTGGTACCACCTACCTTTTACCTCTGTATCCAGCAAACCCCCCTTACAGTGTAGAGAGGTGTTCCAGAGGAATGGGTGATCTCTGCAATAGTCAACATCACAAGTCTCAGAGGAGGGATTTTCAAGAAAGGGAGTTAAGCTTGGCCACAAATGAAAAAAACATTTTCTCATCCTTTATTCTTCATCCATTTTTCATCCACCATTTTCCTCGTCCTGTTGGCTCTCCAGTTTAATTATCCTGTCTTTTTGGTGTCTGTCTGGTGTCTGTCTGGTGTACCCGTTGTTTTTTCTTGGGAATCTGAAAATCTCAGAAAGGCTGTAGTTTTGGCAAACACTTAAATGAACCAGAAAAAAAAACTATAATTGAAAGTCCCAGAAATAGCTTTCAGATTTCATCTCATTTATAGTCTGCCAACTAAACAAGATGGTGCATTTAAGTGAATTGCTAAGACTCAGCTCTTGCCGTGCAGACTGTAGTCTGTTCTGTGACTCCAAGCTAAAGAATATACATTTTTTGTCCCTCGTGTCCAGGAGGAAAAAAAAGTGCATTCGCTACATCCAAGGTGAAGGCAGCTGCGCCAGTCCTCCCTCATCGGACGGAAGCTTACTCGACTCCCCTCCATCCTCCCCCTCCTCGGTGGCCACCTCCCCATCCTCGAAAGAGTCCAAACCTCAGACTGAACAAATGCAACCTCTGTCACTGACTATGAAACCGGCCCACCAGCCTCTCCATCACCCACACCTCCAGCCTGGGCATCCTCCTCTGGCATCTTTGGTTCTGCTGGAACACTCTGCTGCAGTGGGCAAAACGCCCAGCACAGCCCACAACGGAGCCCACGACCACGGCGACGTTTCGTCCTCGCGGCAGCCGGGTTCCTCCCTGGCCAGGCCCACGACAGCATCGCTGTGTCATTCCCACTCGCTACACCCCAACTCCGTGGCCACTCAGCCCCTGTCGCTCGTGACCAAGTCTTTAGAGTAGACTTCCTCCTTTTCACTGCTGTCTCCTTCCTCCCGTTCTGTCTCTTCACATCTTGATTCAGACCCTTTTCTCTTTATCTGTTGTTCCTTTCTGTTTCTGTGCCATAAGGCTTTGAAAAATTTCTTCTTGTTTTATCAAAGTTCATTGGTCAATATTTGACCCATCAATATCGTAAAAATCTAATTATTATAATTCAGTAATAATACAATGAGCTGTAGAGTAATAGCTTTGTGAATCTGCCAACATTTTTATGAACTTTTCTTTGTAGTGTAAACAGGAAATGGGTTATGTATTTCCACTTCAATGTGTTTAAATGACAGATTTAAAAAGGTAGGTTAGATGACTATTCACTGAGCCCTTTTCTTGAAAGAGTTGGTTCTCCTTCATTATTTGTATTAAATACGAGCTTGCGAACCAATCATCTGACATTTGCTCAAACCCAGGAGGGCGTGAGGATTGTGGACACACCTCTCAGAGGAACAACTTTAATTGTGATGTTACTTGTTCTTCTTTAAATGTACATAACTATTTGGGGGTAGGGTTGGGGGGAGGGGGTTACTGTGTAAATGTGCATCGTTCCATTGCGTTGTCTTTTTATTTTGGTTGTTGTTTACCTTTGGGGGTGAAGTCATCTGGGTGGGTGGACTTGGACAGGAGACAGGGGAGGGCTATTGGGGTGGGTGTCAGATTGCGGGTATTCAATACAAAATGTCACAACGCTAGGACCAGTAGTATTTATTGCTTTAGAGATTGCTTGTTGTATCTTGTATGTTGTCCATTTTGTAATATTTTCTTTTTCTTAAAACATTGTATAAATATTTTTTTTCCTTAACGTAAGCAACTTATATATAAAATGATCAATTTTTACGAGGAGGTTTTACCATATATTTTTTTTGACAACTTCATTTTTCCTCACTGAAAAGCTGTATTCCACCCAATGTACTGTGTAGATTTCACCAACAGAGGTATGCACAAATTCATTTCAAGAAATGCGTCTATAAGCCATTTTACAAAAGAAGAAAAGAAACTTGAACAAGGGACAGTGGGTAGCGTGTCTTCAGTAGTTTGGGAAAGTGTCTAAAGCCCTTCTTTTTTATTGCACAGATTCGTGTACAGATTTTCCGTGCCAAATTTTGTGATCATTTTCTCTTCCCCCCTCTAACCACGCTGTAGGGTTTCTGTTGTTTTTTTTAAACCATACTTTGCTGTGACGTTACATAGATTGCTATGTATTTAGTATAAATGTTGCTATAACAAATGTGTTTGGTAGCAGATTGTCAAATATAAAATTTTAACTGAATAAAAAACGGACATCATACTGTATAAACCCACAAGGGCCAAATTATGTATATTAGGAGGTTCATAAAAAACTATTAAATAACTACAAAAAAATACACAAACTGCCACTTTTAAGTACACTACTACATATAGGTAGATAGAAAAAATAGGCATGTTGATGTTGCAAGAGGCTGTAAAAAAGCTACAAGAGAATCATCCACTTGGTACCATTGTAGTTGACATGACGCGACTGTAACCTGTCGATTTCTTCTCTGGTTTATTAAGATGCTAATGATGAATAGTTTTGAATGTTTCCTTAACGGCTGTGATGTTCCTGTTCTATTTTACGCGCTTATCTTTTTTGTTTTGTTTTTGTTTTTTCCCCCCTTGTTATTTTAAATGGTTTCAAAACCATGTTTTTGTAATGAATACATGTTTATGCTGTACAGTCACTGTAGCATGCAGTTCTGTATTAATAAAAGCGACTTAGTATGTGCAGATCAAACTGTGTCTAACTTTGTGATAGGTTACTATGCAGCAGCTCAATATGAGATTGGAGTTTAGTGGAAACACTTTTTATTTTGTTAATTGATTCTTTAAAAAGAAAGGAAATAAAATCTACAGTCTAAAAGACTCCAATGCAATCATATTTTAACACATGCACACAGTAAAAACGGCTGTGTTAAATCAACACCCTAAGTGTTAAATTAACACTCTCAGTGTTTATATAGGTCCTAATTGACACTGAAGAGTGTTAATTTAACACCAAGGGTGTTGATTTAACACAGCCGTTTTTACTGTGCAGTCTTCCTAGTGTTAGCATGTTACTCGATGATGCCAATGGATTACCTGAAAGTAAATCAGGTTTTAATATTCAGTGTGTGATACTTTCATTACTGAACATTTGTTAAAACACTGGCTTGAATCATTATTTTTTTAACTTTTTTAACTGGTGCACTCTGGTCGTATTTCATGATCACATCATTGAAAAAAGAATATCCAAAATCACTGTTTTGTGTGACTTTCTTACTGTAGACAGAGAGTATTGCCACCAATCCCGATCTAAAGCTGTGATTGGTGGTTTAGGTATGGAGCAGCTAGTTTGGGGAGGGGGATGCACTGCTCTGTCTGTTAATAGGCTAGACTCACCTGTCACTCACTTTGTTTCTTAATCCTTTGATTGTGGTAACTTTCAGCTGGAAAGATACTTCAGATGGATGATCATGGCACAAGAGTGTCTTTAAAAAGCTGAAACTGTCCTTACTACAACTGTGTGAAACTAACACTGTCATTTTGTCCGTAACCATTTGATATGGAAGAAATGCCTTTTATTGCACATTTGCAGCTTATTGTTATATGACAGTTACAGTTGTACTCAAAAGTCTACAATTAGTCTACAATATAACTTCATGCAAAAAAATCTGACTGTAATGTAAGGATAGGATAGGATAGGATATTAAATTGCAATTACTGTCTGTGCATAGTCAGTGAGTTTGTAAGCTGTGGATGCACTGAGCAGGCTAGATACTGAGCGATGGGGGGCAGAAAAGAATCGTCAAAGGATCTGCGCAATAAGGTGCTGGAACTGCATACAGTTGGAAAAGGATATAAAACAATATTCAAAGCCTTGCAAAGTCAGTAATGTTCAATTGCTTATTAAGAAGTGGAAGACTCAGGGATCTCTTGATTCCAAGACATGGTCAGGTAGACCAAGAAAGATTTCAGCCGAAACTAATAATCGAGAGAGACTTACAGGCCGCTCTGGAAAAAGAAGGTGTTGTTGTTTGAAGGAGCACAATATGACAATACATGAACAAAAATGAGCTGCACAGTCGAGTTGCCAGAAAGAAGCCTTTACTGTGCCAGTGCCACAAAAAAAGCCTGTTTACAATATGCCCAACAACAACTTAACTCAGCTTCTGACAAACTGTAATTTGGAGTGACGAGATCAAAATAGAGCTTTATGGTCATAACCATGAGCACTATGTTTGGTGAGGAGTCAACAAGACCTAATGAAAAGAATACCATCCCCACTGTGAAGCATCGTGGTTGCTCACTGATGTGTTGTGGGTGTGTGAGCTTTAAAGCCACATGGAACCTCGTGAAACTGTATGGCAAGATGAATGCAGAATGTTATTGTACAATACTGGCAGACAATTTGCATTCTTCTGCACGAAAGCTGTGTATGGGACGCTTGGACTTTCCAGCACAACCGTGATCCTAAGCACAAGGTCAAGTTGTCCCTCCGGTGGTTACAGCAAAGAAATGTGAAGGTTCTGGAGTGGCCATCACAGTCTTCTGACCATAATATCATCTAGCCACTCTGGGGAGATCTCAAACGTGCGGTTCATGTAAGACGACCAAAGACTTTGCATGACTTGGAGGCATTTTGCCAAGACAAATGGGCTGCTATACCACCTGCATGAATTATGGGCCTTATAGACAACTATCACAATGACTGCATGCTGTCATTAATGCTAAAGGGGGCAATACATTGTATTGAGAACTGAGGATATGAACACTTTTGAACAGGGGTCATTTCATTATTTTCTTTGTTGCCATGTTTTATTTTATGATTGTGGCATTCTGTTATGACCTACAGTTGAATATGAATCCCATGAGAAATAAAAACAAACATTGTTATGCCTTCTCACTCGTATTTTATTTTCTTTAAAAATTGTACACCTATTACCAATTCTCCAGGGGTATGCAAAATGTTTGAGCACAGCTGTAAACCTTCTGATGTTACTATGTATGATTTGTGAAATGTAAAGTTGCCATGATATCACATAGAAGCAAAATAGGGATTTTTTATTGGAAAAAAAGTGTCTCTTATATTCTAGAATCTTTGATAGCTATAGCTTTAACTCAACAATAGAATTTTACATTTTTAGACAACATATAGTGGACAACATACTCAAAGTTTGTTTATTTGTCGTTATACATACATTTATGTAATTGACTAGAGAGTGAGCATGAGATGAAGAGATCTGACGCGTATACATATAAACAATGCTTGCTTTCACAGCAACATTTTGTATGTATATTTAGAGAGATATATGCATTAATCTAAATGTAGGAGTACAGCTGTTTAATTAGTAGCTATGCAGATGGCCAGTTACTGAAAGCCACATCACGGGCCGATAATTTGTTCATTTCACAGCACGGGCCAATGAAATGTCCAAGTGACACTGGGTGACAAAGATATTGCCAGCTCATCTTCTAGCCATAGTGCCTAAACCCTTTCTGTGGTTCGTATAATGTGTTATAGTTTACCTCTGAAGCAGTTAGGAGTCAGAACCCAACCAAAGGTGATGAAGGTGCTGAGAAAGGACTCGACAATGATTGATGTGCAAACCAAGGTCAGATAGACTGGGAGAGTTTAACTTTTCTTTTTAAGTTGCTATAAAAACCTGTTGCGCCTTTTTTGTAGTAACTGATGTGCCTTCTTGATTATGCCTGTGATGCCTTCCTACCAGCGGCGTAGCCAGGATATCTGGGCCCCATGGATGAAACCCTGCATGGGCCAATATGATAAATCATACATTATTTAAATTCTAGGGCCCTCTGCCTCTCAGGAAATCATCATCGCCAGTCCCCCCTTTACCACAACCCTGCCTTCCAACTACACTGAACAAAAATATAAACGCAATACTTTTGTTTTTGCCCCCATTTATCATGAGCTGAACTCAAAGATCTAAGACTTTTTCTATGTACACAAAAGGCCTATTTCTCTCAAATATTGTTCACAAATCTGTCTAAATCTTTGTTAGTGAGCACTTCTCCTTTGCCGAGATAATCTATCCACCTCGCAGGTGTGGCATATCAAGATTCTGATTATTACACTTGTGAGCCTTAGGCTGGCCACAATAAAAGGCCTCTCTAAAATGTGCAGTTTTATCACACAGCACAATGCCACAGATGTCACAGGTTTTGAGGGAGCTAAGTGATTTAAAGCAACAACAGGTGGATTCAGCACCACGGCCAGCTCTGCAGCCTACTGAATTGTTTGTGATTCCTTAGGCTGCGGAGCTAGCCGTGGTGCTGGACAGTCTGTGGTGCTACTTGGCGGCGTCGGATGCACGATACATCACGTACCAGAGGTTCTCAATTGGATTCACGTCTGGGGAACGTGAGATCCATTAAATGGCATCAATGCCTTCGTCAGCCAGGAACTGTCTACACACTCAGGTCACATGAGGCCAGGCATTGTGCTGCACCAGGAGGAACCCAGGGCCCACCGTAAGTTCTGACGCAGGCAGATGCAGGCAGCATAGCGTTCACCACGGAGTCTCCATGCTCCATACATCCGGCTTCCACAAGAAAAGTGCTTCTAATTGACTTCACTTGGTCTTCGTCAAAATGAATGGCATTGCTTTGTCCATTTTATATACTGTCTATGGTGTTCACCAACTACACTTCCACAATTGAATTTACAGGCATCTGATCTGCACAAAAGGACTCACTAGAGAGCAACATGGCAAAGTGCAACCCCAATCCCGAATGTTGTGTGGTAGTAACTTGAGGTTTGTGGTTGTACAATGAAGGTTGTGGTCGCAAATTTGCTTTAACCAATCTGTAATCATGTTTTGCAAGTATGTATATTTGTATATTTATGTCCGTACTTGCATGCTATTTTTGTAAGTGTGTACAATTATGTTTTTGCTTGTAATTTATATTTTAGAACCTTCCATAATGAGCTGTGAAAACATTTTATATTATAATATTTGTATAATAAATTCAGCTGGAACTGCAAGCATATTTATATTTCAGACTTTGATGGCGCCTTCGCCACGAAGCCCTGTTCATTCCAAAGAAAGTTGCTCAAAAGCGCATGAAGCAAACATGGATCTCCAAAATACCCAGATCTTCCGCGTTGTGTGGCCGGAAGACATGTGCACTAGCAGCAGTTTGTATGTGTTGTCGTAGCAACCAGTAGCAATACTCACAACCAGCACTGCGTCATAGAATGTCTCTGAACAGATTCACGCCCACTTTTGGGGGAAAAACAAACCGCCATACAGTCAATGACAGTATATGCATACAGTATCGGATCGAGAAAGTGGTATAACTAAAACATGCCAAAGAGTTGTTGTTTGGTTGTTTGCACCAATAATGTTAGAAAAAAACAAACTTGAAATTTATTATTTTGCCATGTAAAAAGAAATATCCAAAAAGAAGGCAATTTTGGCTGCAGCTAGTTGTACTGTACCGTCGAGAAGACTGTATCTCCACACACTTATGTTTGTGGACAACATTTCATATCAGGTAGGCCTAAGAAATTAATATTCAGTGACATGTAAAGGGGTGATAACAGGGGATGGGTGGAAATAGGTAAGTAAGTATTTTACTTTTACTGGCATAATCATAGCTAACGTCAGCATCTTGTGATTACAAGCATGCAACCTTAAACATAGGCTACAGTTTATTTGTATTGCTGTCCAGAAAAGTGTACTCAGTAATCTGAATATAAAGACATAATATATACATTTAAAGCAGTTTACTTTCAAAAACAAAGTAAAATCATTCACTTGCTTAACACCTGGTGACTCAATGAGGTACGAGTAATGTCCGGGTAAGACACCTCGGGCCACTGGGTCGGGTTGTTACACCAGTTTGACACGGGGAGAATGAAGCGACATGTTTTTAAATTGACCAAATTAAGTTTGTGTATGTATCTTTAACGCTCTATGGCAGGCAGGGTGGACATATAATTACTTGACATATTAGTGATTTTGTGTACGGACATTGTTTGTGCCGCTATTCTGTATTGAAGTCTAGACAGAGGCTGTTTCTCAAAACCAAGAATGCAAAGAACGGACTTGTGTACTTGGGGAGAACGCTCTTGCTAACTGTTCTTGGAAGAATGAACTCACAAGATGACAAGCACAGAGAACGCTGCTGACAGGTTGACACGATGTGTTCTAGCTGGTATTGCGCAATAATACCCCCGCACAGACCCGGTCTGCAGTACCTAAACATAACAACAATTATTGAAGATAACAGCCAAGCGTTTTTCCAGAACGGCAATATGCTATTTTAGCATTTGTCTCTGACTATGTACCAGCCGCGGTCGGTGGATCTTAATTGGGGAGGACGGGCTCGTATTACACTCGGGTACGGAGTGAATGGAATGGTGCGCAACGCACAAAACCCAGTGTGCAAAACAAAAAAACACTCGGTTTTGTGCGTTGCGCACCATTCCATTCACTCCGGTCCCGAGCGTAATACAAGCCTGTCCTCCCCAATTAAGATCCACCGACAGCGGCTGCTATGTACGTACATTATCTTATAAAGTTGACTTGTATCAGCACTTAACTTCAATAGTGGTCAAGTAGATATAAATGTTAAGGTATAAAACAGGGTTGGCTGGCTAGCTAACTTACACCCTCAGGCGCGTATGCTTATGAGATTCTCACTTCCGAAAACGTTTGAGCACATTTTTAATTCCCACATTTTTTTTCGCTATAATGCCAATATTTGAAATCTTCACAGTTGATTTCTCGCATCGAATGTTCTCAAAAGTGAATTAAGTGATGAAATAGCGTACGAAATTGTAGAGAAAAGATTTTCTGTATTGACCTGTCTAGTTTATCTTCCCCCAAAAAGGGGCGGTGACGAAATGAACAGTTAAGTTCCCGGATATGCCGGTAGTACGTATGGCCCAATGGACATGCGCACTAGCAACAGTTTGTTTGTGTTGTCGCAGCAACCGGTAGCAACACTGCACAATCATCATGCCTAGTTTAATATCTCTGGATTCGGCTACTAGTGAATGTTAAAAAATGATTAAAACCTGACGTTTTAAACAAGGACCATTTAAGTGTTTGGGCTGGTAGTTGATGTACCCCCCAAAAAGTATCAGCTGAAATATAGAACTTTCTTTCACCATGAAAGTCTATGGGAAAAAGTATTTTTGGGCTGCAGGGGGTGCAGTTCCACCGTTTGCCGCTAAGCCCATGGTTGCTTCAACTTCCATGTAGGCTACCCTCTTGACAGACAATAGTACTATAAATGATTTATGACATATTTACGTGCAACAGTTTTGTAATAGAGCTCAACAGTCCCGCCCCTCGTCCGAGGGAGCTAGGGTTCCGGAAGTAAATTTCCCATTCATTTCTCCCGTTGACTTCTGGAAAAATCTGTATATAAGGAGTTTTAGACCATGCCTTAGGTTAACCAGCTACGAGGTGACTCTTAAGCATACAAAATATAATTTCGAGTGAAAAACTGAACCGCAAATCCCAAAAAAGTAAAAGGTACAAGACTGTGTACATATTTTTTATTCCGAGTAAAGGAACTACTCATCCCATAAAACATTGCGAGTGTTATCTTTCCGCCTTTACATTACTTTAAATTACCTAACTTTAGCTAAACGTGCAATATGTAATTTTTGGCCGTCAAAACAATAGCAAAAGATGTACTTGGATGACGTCGGGAGGTTGCGTGGGATCATGGGTTTTGTTATTGTCGTCAATGACAACCTTCCAATCTAGCGTCTCCGGCAGAAAAAAAAGTTCACTGACAAAGTAATATATTGTTAAAAAATATATAACTTTATTCACGTTTTGTTTGGCAGCTCCCTGGAAGTTAGAACAACTAGAGCAGTCACAGGTTATATGACGCCATTTACGGGCGACAAAATAAAACGTCCCGTGTCTTCGAATTATATTACAAATTTCTCTGGATTTGAAAGTTAGTGGAAACATTTAGGATAATGTAAGTACACAACTAAGAAATATATATAATATATGTATAGTGATGTTTGCTTTTAATGCAAAGTATGTATTTTGTTATTGTTTTGA
>JACXGM010013974.1:0-22520 GCA_016801145.1 Umbra pygmaea | reverse complement strand
TACATCTCTGTTGATGTTAGTTTTGGTTGTAGTGTTTCTTGATCATAATTAAAGGGCTGATTCTAAGCACTGGGCCTTATGCTTGTTTGTATTTGTGTTTTGTCTGTAATGTTCAATTTCTCAGTTTACCTATGTGGTGTGGTGGTAATTGTCTTACTGTTGTGGTCCACCACTTGAAGCAATGTAAAGAAAACACTGTCATTTTGGGTGTCTCAATGTGTGTATGCTAGTTCACTATATTTGCGTGTGGACCATGTATGGCACTAAATAAATTTTTCCAGTTAAGCACAATGATTAGGGGAGGGGCCTCACACAAAGAGAAGCCTAGGGGCCCCTGACCACCTTAATCCGCCCCTGTGCATAAGTTCATCTGGATCATTGCCAAAATCCCAAACTAACCCTTTAGTTAAAATGCATTATACCATGAAAATATTTGATTTTAGTGCTGTCAAACCATTAAAATATTGCGATTAATCGCATGTCATAGTTTACTCGCAATTAATCGCACATTTATATCTGTTCTAAATCTTGATTTCTTTTTGTCCAATAATTTTTTTCTCATTTTAATGCTCTTATCTACATGGAAAAGTGGATCGGCTTGCTTTATGCAAATGTTTTTTTTATTGAAAACAACACTGGCCTACTGTCTGAAGTCATCCATTGTCGCCTGGCTTTGAGGAGGGGGCGGAGAATTAGCATCAGCTGTGTGCTTTGCAATCAAGTGATATTTCAGACTGGACATACTGCAATGATAGCTCAGTTCACAACGACCAAACACACAGATCACTTTGGTCTTTTCAATGGAACAGAATTTTATTGGCATCCATTTCGGCGTCTCGCGCTCGCCATCCACTCAAAACGTGTTTGCGGTGCCTGTTGTTTTGTTTCCGCTCTAGCTAGATCCGGTGTTGTTGTAGTTTTTCTAACATTACTAGATGTTGCAAC
Source organism: Umbra pygmaea (assembly GCA_016801145.1). Taxonomy (NCBI): domain Eukaryota; kingdom Metazoa; phylum Chordata; class Actinopteri; order Esociformes; family Umbridae; genus Umbra; species Umbra pygmaea. Next base: position 21,575 of record JACXGM010013974.1, on the reverse strand, counting down.
ACAGCGGCGGTTGGTGGATCTTAATTGGGGAGGGCGGGCTCATGTTACGCTCGGGACAAGCGAATGGAACGGTGTGCAACACACCAAACCCATTGTGCAATACTGTGTGATACCGTTCCGTTTCCTCCAGTTCGGACAGTATTATGAGCCAGCGCCCCCAAATTAAGATCCTCCGACCGCCGCTGTTGCAACAGCATGTGAAAAAAATGGCAAAGTTTGCTAGGCCAATTGTTGTGAACTGGATTTGCGTTAATCTTGCGATAAAAAAATGTACACTGTTAAAATGGGTTTGCGTTAACGCCGTTAATAACGCGTTTAACTGACAGCACTAATTTATTTTCAATAAGGGTTTTTCAATATTTTAGATGCCAGGACTACGAGAGGGAGCTATAGCTACCTTTCTGTGCCTTGATCCATGACACTGCCTTCATCACCAAAAACTGCCACTCCTCCTGAGCCTCCATCTTGAACCCATAGAGCCATACCAGGGCTAGAACTGTGGCCCACACCTCCTGGTCCACCTGGAGAGAGAGCACTTATTATGGGCTTCCTCTAGAGCACACATGCAGATACTCTTGGCGAATGCATAGTTTGTTCAGTCTAAATATTACCTCATCTAAAATATAGCTAATTTTTACTATATTCATCCTGCTGCCTGTGTAAACATATTGCTGAGTCTCAGTCGAATTCCGTTCACCTACCTGTGCAGGCTTTGGCTTGGACACATCTTCCATAGTCTTTCCCAGGACCTCAGCAAATGCAAGTTCCAGAACCCAGCAACCAGAGGCCTTCTGGAGGGAGATCAGCTGGAGGAGAGGGTCCTTCACAGGTGTACAGACTGAGGCTGAAGAGTTGTCTTCATGGTTGTCTTCATAGTTGTCGTCATCATAGTTGTCATCATAGTTGTCATCATAGTTGTCATCATAGTTGTCATCATCTAAGTCAAAGTCAAAGTCATAGTTGTCTTCATAATCTTCTTAAATGGAAAACCAATGGTTTTAACAGCTATGTTTCCTATCACATACCAGGGGTCCCCAAACCCTTCCACGGAGAGCCTAGTGTATGCTGGATTTTGGTCTTTCCCTTCAATTAGAGCCAAATTAGGACCTACACTGCCAGATGAGGGGAGATCCTAACCAATTAGTGAGCTACTCCATCAGGCTTGTACAAGGTAAAAGCAAAAACCTGCATACATTAGGTCCTCCATGGAAGGTTTTGGGGACCCCTGAATAACCAATTCATTAGATTCACTGGCTGCCTTGGTCAACCCAACTTGAACCTACTCCTAATACTAATGATAGTCATAAAAACCTTTACAATGTTAGAAATAAACAGTCACAATGAAAATATTGTGGGGGATCTTTCAAAAGTGTAATAAACTGTGTAAAACATCCACTTAAAAAAATATTCAAAAAATGTATAACTTTCTCTGAACTAAGTAGAAATTTGGTATCCACCATTCTTTATTTCACATTAAATAGAACAGAAATGTAGCTTTTGATTTATGGTGCAACATATTACTTTAAATGGTGAAAATTTCACAGACAAACCTATTGGGAACCTTAACCTAATATTTTGTTGCACAAATTTTGTACACAATAACTGCAATCAAGCGCTGCCTGTAGCTCTGAATGAGATTTCTAAAATTATCAACAAGTCATTTAGCCCTCACTTCAACTCTTTTCTTCTCTTTTCCATGTTCTTGTGTATACACACAGTGACACAAACAGCAGTGACTCATTTTCTCAACATACCTTGCTGAATGAGTGAATATGTGCTCGATAAAACACTCTGTGTGCATGAACATTCTCAATTCCTCGCAAATTTTATTCAAATGTAGAAATAAAACAAACAGGTTTAACAACTATTTACAACTTAAAGCTTTACTACGTAGTATTTTTATATACATGGCTATGGTTATTCTAATAGCCTGGATGGAGGAATTATACAATATGAAACAGAAGTTGAGATGCTCTGTATGTTGTACCCTGCTCCTATACAAATCATTGGTTGGGTAGCGTGTTGGCGGCAAAAAGCTCACCACGCAAAAGAAGGGATGCATTTTACGTAAAAAGAGGTGGACGTGCATGGCAAAGTTAATTAATGTTTGAACTATATTAGGCTAACATTAAATAACAATGGAGGAAAACCGTGAGAAAAACAAACGTAAACATATAACGCCTGGGGAATTGACAGTGAACTGATGTCGCACTTATTTTCGGGAAAGTGAGGAGGAAGTATTTTGGATCTTGGAAGTTACATTGTTCAGCTTTAATACAAGTTCAGTAGTGTAATTATATGCCTTAATAATTTACATCTGTAAAGTCAATTTTTGAAAGTGTCATTCAGTCCATGATTTAACCCTAGCACCACACTTACCCAAACAATCTACTGTAGTACATTAGCGTAATGTGTAAATGTTTGTTTTTTACACTATGGCTTGTGTTTATTGTAAATGAGTTTGCGAAATAGTATTGCTATTTTGGCCCCAAAAAAAAGGTAAAATAAAAAGAAAACCACAAAGAAATGAAGACAGGAAATTGTGAAAAATGGTTTAGTTCCCAAAGCTCGTTAACATTAAAATAATATAAATAAAGAATATTGTGTGCACAAACCACCATATGACAGGTGCAGGACAAATTAAAAATACTAAGGTAAAAATGTGTATAATGTCCACAACACTGTATTAAGCTCCCATATTTAATATAGATGAAATCATCCTCTGCCTGAAGAAGACCCAGCAGAGTCGAAACTTTGTACCTCAATCAATCAAATTTATTTATAAAGCCCTTTTTACAACAGCAGTTGTCACAAAGTGCTTTGACAGACACCCGGCCCGAGACCCCCAAAAGCAAGCAACACAAGTGATGCACAGTGGCTAGGAAAAACTCCCTAGTAGGAGGGACCTGGGAAGAAACCTAGAGAGAGGCCAGACCCAAGGGGGTGGCCAGTCCTCTTCTGGCTGTACCGGGTGGGGGATCTGAAAGTACACTGCCCATTGTAATAAGACCTTGTACCTTGTTGGGAGCTTAATAAAGTGTTGCAGACATTATACACTTTTTTACCTTAACATTAAAATAATAATGATAATAATATTTTGATCATCTATTTATAGTAATCAAGTTATTTCATGCACGTGTGTATACATACCAGATGAGGAGCTCTTTTCATTCATGGGAGCAGAATAACAACGCACCTCCATCCTGGCCTTGGGAGCAGACCTGGCCTTGGGAGGAAATTTATAACAGATCCCATCAGACTTCATCATCTGGGGCTCAGCCCTAAGCCTATAACAGTTCACCTGGGGCTCAGCCCTTGCCATATAACAGTTCACCTGGGGCTCAGCCCTTGCCATATAACAGTTCACCTGGGGCTCAGCCCTTGCCATATAACAGTTCACCTGGGGCTCAGCCCATCTATGAGACATCATGCGTCGCTGGGCCATGGGTGCAGGGCCCCCCATTAGATTTCTACCATACATCACTGTGTGAGAAAGAAAAAATATGTAATTTATGATCAACATGAAGGTATATTTCTGAATGAATAGTAAATACATTTTTTACAAGTACTGGTAATGCATCTGGAAATCATATATTGTGGTATATGGCCAATATACCTTGACTGTATCCGGGCACTCTGTTTTGAGTTGTAAGACTGACATTTAGCTGTGTTATATTAGTGAAAGCCACACTCTCTTGTGCCTTACTAAGTACACAACTAAATAAAATATGAAGACTGACCACATATGTTCCTACGGTCTTTAATATATATTAATGTCAACCACAAGGAAATGGAGCAACTTGCAGGAATAATTATAGTTAAGTGCCTAACTTAAAGACACACTATGTAACTTTCCATTGATTTGTCTGAACACAGGAATAATACAGGGACAATATAACCAATGCATATGCAAATGTTGCGTATATTTTTTTTAAATATTAATTAAGTATATGTTTTCAAGCCCTGGATCTAATGTTAGTGCCTAAAGTTTACTAGTCCTAAACCAGGGGTTTTGCATATTATGTCGTTTTTCAAATCTGTTTGGGGGGATTACCAGTGACTCAACATGGGTAAAAACATCAGGGGTGCAAACTCGGTGAAATTTACCATAGAGTGTTATACTGTACAGTGTCATGAGTAAACAGGTTTCAGATGTGCATTGATGGACACTCTTTTGCATTGATGAGCCCTGGGTGCCTAACACCCTGTCACCAGTCTGTGGTTTGTCCCTCCTCAGACCACTGTCGGTAAATACACACCACTGCTGACCAAGAGCTCCCCACAAGCCTTGTCCTTTTAGAGATGCTCTGACCCAGATGTCAAAGTCATTTAGGTCTTTACTCTCTTGCATCCAACACATTGACTTTGAGAACTGATTGTTTGCTTACCATCTAATCTACCCAGACCATGACATATGCCCTTGTTACGAGATTATCAACATTATTTGCGTCATCAGTGTTTGGTCATATTGTTTTGCTCCTCAGTGTATATAAAAATATGATGTGCACTGCATGTTGAAAATGTGTCTAAATTATTTAACACAGCAAAAGTACAATGAATAAAATAGGTGTCAAACAATACAAAAATATTTTGAGTTTGTCAAGTAATAACAACTAACAGTTTAACTGAAAGAAAATACTACATTTTATATTTTTGTCAGATGATAAACCAGAACTCAGCGCTCAGATGGGTACTTGTTAGTCAGTCCCAAATTTGTGTGAATTTTGTAATTCATTACAAGGATTACTTTATTCCAAGATGATAGTTGCCAAATTTATAACTAGTTTGGTACCCATTACCAGAGTTCTAAAAAAGTATAGATTACAAGTACTCGAGTTCAATCCATTTTGGGAAGGTCACGTTGGGAATGTTGGTCTGTTATAAGACTGCCCACAATTTAGTTTAAATTGCCTTTGAATAAATAATGAGCAGACACTACTCGCTATACATTTATTTAGGATTAACAGCAAGCCAACTAGCAATGAACGTGCTTTGTATTAAGTAGCTAAATCCCACACAGTTAACAAAAGTAGCCTTCTTAAATTCTCTAAGAGCTGCATAAAAATGAATTAGTTGATAACAAATGATGAAATCTAGCTACATACCTTTACCAAAGAATAAAATACTATTAACGACTGTTGTAATAACAGTGGGCCATATTCAACTGCCTTTGAACTGGTAGATGGTTGAGCAGCAGCAAAGCAGTGTTCAATCCAAATGTCTGCATAGGTTACTCTTCAGGTGGTTACGGAGATTGCTGGTGTTGGCATATGTAACAAATACAGTTTTTTGGATATTCTGCAAACAGGCTCAAGGATTTTTGGTTTTCCATTCCATTGCCACGGAAATGCGAAATCACCGCTATCACTTAACAACCTGTAGGAAGAACCTCCCTAACACGTCGTCGTTGAACAAAATTGAACTGATATATTCTTATCCATCACGTTATTATACTAGGCTGTAAATGCAGTTTGAGTTTTGAGCTTTTTGTGTGAAGTTTTAAAACTGAAATATGCCTAAACCGCTGATTTAACTTTTTTATTACAAGATCCATATATTCACCTCAGTCAGGAAAGAAACAGACTATTCACCCTCCCCCACTCTAATGAATAGGTGTTGTTTAAACGGTAGGCCGCCTTGCATGTCCCACCCCCCACACTTGCCATTATACCTCTTTGAGCAAATCTCAGTTACGCCATTTTCCAAAGAATGAAATACAGTTGGAAAATACGTAGACCATTAATTAACACAGACTCTTAGTAAAACAATTCTTTTTAATTAGTATTTAAACACTTGAAATTATTAATCTTTTGTAAATATTTAAATAACACGGTTTTGGCGGTTATAGAGTTCTAATGACGGTGTTCATCTATAACCGTCGGTCTCACGGTTATTTAATAACCGTCACACCCCTACTTACAATTAATTTCATAGATCACTGGTAAGGTATAAACTCCTTTTACATGGATATTTTGGTCTTAGGATCTTCCCAAAACTTGTGAACTCCAAACACCTTTACTTTGTACTTTTTACAACTCTGCCCATTACACCAACAAATAGGATCAGCCTACAAAATTAGCAGTCTGGTAAGTTTAAGTGAACAGGCTTGGCATGGAGTCAAATTTCCCCCCTGAATTATTGTTTCAGTTTGCCACTGTGTAGGATGGTCATTTTCAAGGTAGATCATTCTATTTATCAATCCCATATCCCAAGCAGAGCTACGCCAATTTGCACTTCTTCATGCTGGAGACATTTCCAGAATTTAATAAATTGATTGAATTGTAGTATTTTATGTTTTTTTTGCTGGTTATTGTATAGTTCATGCTGTTATTGTACATAAATGCACTTTTTCACTTACTTGCTGTAGGGACTTGTCTTTGAAGCAGCGGTCCTTGCACAGCCTTTCCATCTCCTTTGTAGACAGCGATGAATGCAGTAAAGGCACTGCTCACTCCTGATTGGATGCTGAGCTCTACAATCTTTCCTTTTAATCCCTCCTTTTCATCCCCATCACTTTCTCTCTCTTTCACCTCCAGAGATCGAATCAGGGTTTGAGCCCCCAGCCTGTGGACCGTCAGTCTGGAGAGGGAGACAGAGAGTTGGGTCAATGAGAGAATCAGGGTACCTGTACCTGGTGGCTCATTCCCACCGTGCTAACGAGCGTAGGCCGGCACAGTGGGATAAGTATAAACATTATTTTTACCCAGTATCCTCTGCAGGTTTCAAACTGAATCTCAGCTGGTTCTCAACAGGCTGCTCCGCCAGGCGGTACTTCACTGTAACTGAACCCTCTGTGTTCCCTGAGCTCTGAGAAACAAATGCATTCACCTGGACTAAAAATATTAAATTATACATCTTCTTGATAGTTGAAATGTCCTTTACAATTGCAATAATAATTGCAGTAGTAGTAATATTAATAATGTTAATAATAATAATAATAATAATAATTCATAGTGCTTATACAATGTTTTTCAAAGACCCAACATTGCTTAAAAAAATTAGCAAAATAAAGAACAAAGAAAAACAAAAAGACAACAGCAAGAGAGGCTATGGGATGGCTTGTTTAAACAAAAAAGCTAAAGGCGATGGCAGAAGATGTTAAGAGTCAGTCACGGATGGATTGAGGCAGGGAGTACCAGAGCCTGGGAGCAACCCTGGAGAAAGCCCTGTCACCAAAGCTCTGTAGCTTGGACCAGGGGATGATGAAGTGGCCTGCTGTACCAGATTGGAGTGAGGGTGTGGGTTGATAAGAATATCCAAAAGGTATGGGGGAGCAAGTTGGTGGAGGGCTTTGTTAAGGGCACCAGCATCAGCATGAGGAGGTGAGGGGATGAGGAGGTCATTTAAAACATTGGGTAGTGCAGTTTCTGTACTGTTGAGTGGGTGGAAGCCAGACTAGAGGGGCTCAAACAGGTCATGTTGAGGAGGTGGTTTTGGAGTTGAGAGGCAACAGTCCTTTCCAGAGTTTTGGCAAGGAGGTGGAGGTTGGATATGGGGTGGAAGTTATTAAGGATGGTGGGATCCAGTCCGGGCTTCTTTAATATGAGGGTGACAGGAGCAGTTTTGTAGATAGAGGGGACAGGGACATGTGTGAGGGAGAGAGGTGCAGGCAGGCTTTAATGAGAGCTGCAGGGATGGGATCCAGGGAACAGGAATTTGGACAGCCGGTGGACAGAGTGAGTAGTTGGCAGTTGGCGATCGGGATGAGGGAGACTGACCAGACAACAATGTATTGATTTTTGTGATTTTGTACAAAGAAGGCATTGGCAGGCAGAATGGGTGAGCTATGTGTGTCATGGCGGAGCTGACGTAGCTTGTTGACTGTTGAGAACAGGGTACATGGGTTTATGTTACAGCTATTGATGATGTTGGAGAAGTAAGAGGACCTGGCAGCACTGAGGGCATCTCTGTTTGTGGAGATGTGATGTTTGTAGGATTCAGTGTGGATGGTATAGCCAGGCATTCTAGACGCCGGTCAACCTGCTTCAGAGAATTGAGCTCAGGTGTAGGCCTGTCACAATAACAAATTTTGCTGGACGATAAATTCTCAGAAATTATTGCGATAAACGATAATATTGTTGTTCTGAGACCATTTGCATCTAATGTAATGATTATGGCATAATAATGCAGGTACACCTTTTCAAAGATCAACAAACTTTTTTTCTAAAGAATATTTAACCCTGGAACTAGAAAACATTTTAAATATCCAAAATAAATTAACAAAACACCCAAAAAAAAAAAAGAATTGACTCTCAGGCTCTGTTAACAAAATGCACTGTAATAATAACCAAACACATTCAAAAACAAAGTATTTTTGGTAGCGAGAGAGACGAGGTAAACAAACAAGCATGCAAATGTAAATTACTGCAGCCGTAAAAATTAAGGAGCTCATTTTTATTTATCATGCGATTAATTGACTTATTGCATATTGCGACAGGCCTACTCAGGTGTAAACTAGGGAGCTGAGGACGTGACTGAAACATGTGCCATGATGTTTAGGGAGGTAGATAGAGCACTGTTGAACTGGTTAGCCTGGTTAGCATGTTCAATGGGAAGTGCACAGAAGATGGCATTGGAGAGCTGGGTGGGGTCAACTGTTTTGATATTAATAAAGGAGATAAGACACATCAGTGTTGTGGAGTATGTTGAAGGAAAGAGAAATTTAGAATCTTGTGATCAGACAGGGGAACACATAAGGGGTAGTGTTGGAAAGGTCAAGGTCAAAAGAGCAAACTAGATCTAATGTGTGGCCTTTAATGTGGATGAGGACATGCTGGGTAATATTAAAAAGAGAATTGCAATAAAATCAGTGGTAAGTTTGGAATTTGGTGAGTCAACATGAATATTCATATCACCTTGTTAGTAAGTAGGTCAGCCAGATCAGAGACAAAATGTTTCATCATTTTTTAGGGGACAATATACAAGGAGTGGTTAGGAAGCATAACGATTTATAGGCAATGTATTCAAATAAGGAGAATGAGGGGAAAGACAGATCAGTTATTATGTTCAAGGACTTGTACAAGACAGCAAGGCCACCACCATGAACAGTGAGGCGAGGGTGGCACAGGTAACTATAGGCAGGGGGAGTAGCTACATTTAGTGAGAAAAATTCATCAGGCTGTTGCCATATTTCAGTTAGACAGAAAAAGTCAAATTTGTTGTCAAGTATTATCTCATGGAGCAGAGGATGTTTATTGTTAACAGAATGGGTCTTGGGAAGGGCAAAATTGGTAGTACGACAGGGTGGGGTGGGGGTACAGATGGTTGTAGAATCGAGGGGGCGAAGAAAAAGGTTCACAGTTGGATATGGTGGGTATCTAGGAGGACGGGATTGAGACCAGAGAGAGATCATGTTGCTACCAGTGTTTACAGACCAATTGTGATGTGAGCCCCAATGTAGGTAGAGATGTCTAAGTAGAATGCCAGATGAGCAGTAATTGTTGTTCATAGATAGTAGATCTGAGAGTAGAATATTTAAGGGGGACAAAAGTTAGGTGTGAGCTTTAATAATCCAGGGCAGAAAATCTAATTGCTGATAAATGACAGCAATTTATAGATCCAGTTAAAATGAGTGCAATCACATGAAAACACTAGCAGTGTCCAGGACAGACCATACCAAATCAACCTAACCAGTACCAGAGACTAGCTGTTAAAGACACCACAGAAACACAACACACACCAGCAGATTATAAACAAAGATAGTGTGGTGATTTAGTGAAAATTTTCATCTGGGGCCCAGGCCATGGTAAACAGGTGGAGACCAGGTTGCCAGAATGCAAGCCAAGGAGAGAAGCCAAGTCTGTAGAGCTAGCCAGACAACATGTCTGGAGAAAGGCAGGAAGGAGACCAAATACAATGAATAACATTTTGCAGTTGAAATCCGGTGTAATATAATCCAGAGAAGGGTGCAGAAACCTCCATCAGATGATCTATTATACCAGTAAAACTAAATCGGGAGTCCATCAATGTAGTTGAGCTATACAGCTCACAGGCCACACTGAGATACAAGCTACTAGCTGTAATGCAAGCTAGTATATTCCACTTATTCTCTAATTCGTTTCAGCCAACTAAAGTCCCACTTCACACCCAGATTGTCATCGTCTCTACCCGCTGGCTATGACAAAAACATTCAAAAACTAGTAGAAACAAAAAAAATGATGAAAAACAAACAATTTACAGGGAGATCCTGGCAATCAAAAATGACACCAGAAAAAAACTATCACGGGAAGTCAGATGAGTTGTAGTAGTATAAGTAATAAAAATAGAAGTAATAGACCTAATAATATAGTAATAATAATAAAAGCATTGGCAGATAGTACCAGTAGTAAAAGTCTTTACCTCCCCAGTGAGCTGGGCATACAGCAGTGCCCTTTGACCCTGAAAGACTACTCCGATTGGTGGAGACAGAGGGGTGACAGACACCCCCTTTGGAACATCCCACGTGACTGAGATGTCCACCACTGCTGGCTGCAGGGCATACCGGAGAGACTGCATCACCTGGGTAACAAAGTGTGTGAGAGAGGGAGTGGTGTAAAGTAATCATATTCAGTACATGAGGAAAATTAAAAAGTAATGAAACTGTTTTAACCAAACAACCCCCTTTAATAACTAAACAGGACACATTCTAGACTTAGCTATACATGTAGGACATACAAATTAATGGTTTTGCCAAGATTTAGATTTTTACAAATTTTCTCCCGACTGTCAAGCTCTCTCATTAATATGGCCTTTCTTCATTGTAACAACTCCCAGCAGACTCTGCATATGTCAAGACGTGTTTCCTGGAGCTGAACTGGTTTATATTGAAGTCATCGATGTAAATCGTAGGCCTGATAAAGTTTTAAGCAAAATCTGACTACAATTCCTCTCTTCAAGGAGAAGGGTGATGTAAGCTGTCAGCCAGAGGTAGGGAAGTCAGACTCCAGTTGCAAATTTGAGGACTTGAGGCTTGCTTAACTAAAATTGATAAAAGACTTGACTTGAATTTGACTTGGTATTCATGACTTGAGACTTGACTTAGACTTGAGACAGATGACTCGAAATGACTTTACTTTTAAGTGATTAAATATTAGCATTTCTCTTATTTGATAATGAGAAGTTACCATTTGTTTTTGAAACTGGGTGGGTGGATTCTAGATCAATGCGTGCAAACCAAGATAAACCTAATGCGCGAAATAGAAGGATACGAGATGTTTTTATGAATAGAAGGAGAAAAAAGGGAGGGATGTTGCTCTGTACATTGCTTCAAACTACAAAAGCAGAGTTTTGGAAAATATATTGCTTGTTAAAAGATAAAGTTATGGAGTGTGTAACTGTAGAAATCAGGATAGAGAGGGCAAAAAATATAATTATAAGCTGTGTATATAGAATGCCGGGCTCTTGTATTGAAACATTTACGGAAGCATTAGTGGGGTTGTATGACAGCATAAGCAATAAGAAAATGTGTTTTGTTTGTGGAGATTTCAATATAGATTTATTAAACCCACTCGACTGCAATACAACAACAAGAATTCAATAATGCAATGTACAGTATGAGCTTATACCTCTTCATTATACGCCCAAGTAGAATCACAACACACAGTGCAACTTTAATACATAATATATTTACCAATGTTATTGAAAAAATAATAATAATAAGTGGACTTCTAATTAAGGACGTAAGTGACCATCTGCTGGTTTTTGCAATTATACCGTGCTGTATAGGGACCAATAAAGACAATAAGGTTAAATTAATAAGACATAAAACACAGGTTGCAATTAACTATTTTAAAGATGACCTTATAAAACAAGATTGGAAGGAAGTTTATGTTGATGATGTAGATGAAGCCCATGACAAATTCATGTCTAAAATAACATATTTTGACAAACCTTCCCATTAGTTAAGAAAATAGGGAAACAGAAATTTGCTGAAAAGCAATGTTTTTTTATATATTTATTTAACAGATGTACAGCAATGATGACAGACACAAAGATGCATAGCAAGATTTTTCAACCCCTACCAACCCCCTTCCCCCCGCCCCCCTCCACGTCCCCAAACCCAACTCCCCCACCCCCAGACCCCACACAAAACATCCACACGAAAACACATCACACGGACATACATGTATATTTAATTTACAATAGTAGGATTAATACTAATATTAACTTGGTTTAAAGGAAATCTGTGGGAAGCCTCTGAGGACTGTTAGAGTGAGATCCCTTCAAGGAGTACTTAATTTTCTCCAAAAATAGGACATTGGTTAGCCACTGAGAAGCTAAGGGGGGCTGACAGGTTTTCCACAATAGTAAAATCCTGCGTCTAGCTAATAATGTTGTGAATGCAATCATTTCAGAGTCTTTATTATTTAATTTAATCGAGTTACCTGGAATTCCAAACAGAGCAATTAATGGGCATTTAGTCAGGTTAATTTTGAGGGCTTCAGACAAAGTATGGATTACTGAATTCCAGAAGCTATTCAGTTTTGGAAAAGTAAAAAACATATGGTATAGGTCACAGGGAGAGGAGTGACACCTGTCACACACATCCATCACTGCTGGGTACATTTTGGATAGTCTGGACTTTGAGTAATGTACTCTGTGTATAACTTTAAATTGAATAAGACCCAGACGGGCACACGAAGAGAGGTAGAACTTGTTATTTTAATTGCCTCTTCCAAAACTCCTTAGAAAATACCAACCCCATCTCCTGCTCCCAAGCCGATTTAGTTCTATCCATGGATTGGTCGTCGCATGACATAATCCAGCAATAGACACGGGAAATCAAAGATTTCTGTACGGGTGAGATAGTCAGCAATACATCCCAGGGCTGGTTTGGGGGTATACAAGGAAAGCCTTCGAATTGAGTGGAAACAAAATGCCTCAACTGTAAATAGCGGAAAAAGTGAGAAGGCAGGTTGTATTTAATAGACATATTGGAAAAACTAGAAGACTCAATTTTCATATAAGTCAAATAATGTTTTAATACCTTTCCCTTTCCAACAACATAAGGCTTTGTCATCTACTGATGGGGGAAATGTATGGTTTTTATCAATGGGGCCCATGACAGATGCAGAAGAAAATCCAAAGTGGCTACGGACCTGGTACCAGATCTTGAGAGTAGTCAACACTACAGTATTACCAGTGTAACGAGAGGGAGATACTGGGAGAGCAGAGCAGACCAAAGCAGAGATAGATGAGGAGAGGCACAACCTACCCTCTAAATAGCACCATGGCGTGTTTGGGGCATGTAGCCAGAGTAAAATTTTCTGAGGGTTGGCCGCCCAGTAATAGTATAGAAAGTTGGGAAGTTACAGCCCTCCATTGAATTTACATCTCTGGAGTTGAGATCTACTGACCCTGGGCACCTTTTCACCCCAGATGAAGGAAGAAATTGCTTGATTGATTGCCTTAAAAAAGGACTTTGGCAGGAACAATGGTAAAGAATTAAAAAGGTACATAAATTTAGGCAGATTATTCAATTTCACCGCGTTGAGCTTCCCTATCAATGATAGAGGTAGGTTACCCCACCTCTGAAAATCTGCCTTCATCTGAGTGAAGATGGGGGAGAAATTGTCTGAAAATAAATCTGCCATTGAGTGAGTCAAATTCACTCCAAGATACTTAAAGCCAGAGTGCTTCAGCTGAAAGGGCAAGTCTGTATGTTGAAGTTGTAGTGCTGCTGGATTAATTGGAAAACATTCACTCTTTTGTAGGTTAAGCTTGTACCCGGAAAACAAACTAGAATTTTCCAAGATAGAGAGGATACTTGGTAAAGAGGTAGCTGGGTTATGGACATAAAGTAATAGGTCATCCGCATAAAACGACAGCTTGCGTTCAATTCCCCCCCTGGAGACACCCTGAAAAGTGGTTGAGGCCTGTAATGCCACCGAAAGGGGCTCAATGGCAATGGCAAAGAGCAATGGGGACAGAGGACAGCCCTGCCTTGTCTCGCGTTCCAAAGCAAAATATTCAGAATAAATATCATTAGTGCAGACACTGGCCTGAGGGGAGGCATATAAAAGCCATGCGCGGAGATTGTCACCAAAACCAAACTTCTTTAAACGCAGAAAATAAATATTCCCACTAAATTCTATCAAATGCCTTCTCTGCATCGAGTGAAACCACAACCTCCGGGGAACTGGATAACTGTTTGGAGTAAATAATATTAAAAAGAGTATGAATATTGACAAATGCCTGTCTACCCTTGATAAATCCTGTCTGTTCTTCCGAGATGACTGATGGAAGGACCCCCTCCAAACGGGTAGCTAGCAATTTAGATAGCACTTTAAAATCAGCATTGAGGAGGCTGAGTGGCCTGTATGAGGAACAAGTAGTTGGATCTTTACCCTTTTTAAGAAGTGTGATAGAAGCCTGTGTTAAAGTTAGAGGGAGAAACCCTCGATCCAATGAATCATTATACATAGCTAAACGTAGGGGGGCTAGCTGTGGATAAAATTTAAAAAAAAAACTCAATAGGGAACCCATTTGGCCCGGGAGCTTTGCTGCTTTGAATAGTTTTTGAGGCGATCACCTCCTCAAGCCTTAAAGGAGAGTCAAGGTCAACAGCATCCTCCGCGGCCACAGTGGGTATGTCTAGCTTATCAAAAAACTGGGTCATTTTAGCTGTGTTCACAGAAGACTCTGACATGTAAAGTAAGGAGTAGAAGGATTTAAATATGTCATTGATCCCTTCAGGATCATAAACCATACCGTTTGAAGTATCTTGAACTTGAGAAATCAGACGAGAGGCAGCGCGTCGATTTAACTCATGCGCCAGCAACCGGCTTGCCTTGTCCCCGTGTTTGTAATAGGTGGAGCGTGAGTGCAACAGTAAACGTTCCGCCTCATTCGTAGATAAAAGATGATCATATTTATGATCTAGCTCAAGAATCTCTGTTGAAAGTTTGTCCAGTTTAACCCTACGGTCTTTATTTACATGCAAGGAATAAGATGTAATCACGCCTCTTAAATAGGCCTTAAATGTCTCCCATAGGAGAGAAGGAGATATTGAATCAATCTAATTATGATATAAAAAATCATCAATTGCAGAGGTAATACAGTTACAAAATATATCATCGGACAAGAGAAGAGAGTTAAATCTCCAGCGAGGGGGAGTACAGGATTTTGTCGATAAAGTAATTTCAAGTGCTACAGGGCCATGGTCCGAATTACAATGGGCAAGTAGTCAGCTGAAGTAACATCTGGTAGTAGCCGATGGTCTACAAAGAAATAGTCGATGCGGGAGAAAGAGTGATGAACGTGTGAAAAAAAAGAGTACTCACGTGCCAGTGGATTCTGAAGTCTCCAAGGGTCAGTACATCCATTCTGTATCATAAACTCTAAAAAGGACTTGGCCATGTTGGAGAGAGGCACAGGTCTAGGACTAGAGCGGTCCAAGTTTTGGTCTATGACACAGTTCAAATCTCCCGCCAGTATCGATGGGTGTGTGACAATTGTATGCTCACCAGTAGCTTATTTGCTAAATTAGGATCATCAAAGTTGGGTGCATACACATTAACCAGTACTATGGGAGTGTTATAGATCGAACCAGATATAATTAAATACCTCCCGCTGTTATCTGAAATTACATTGGTGGGTGAGAAATTTATTTTTTTACTGACCAAGATTGCCACCCCTCTGGCTTTATAATTAAAGTGGGAGTGGAAGACGTGGCTAAACCTAGGGTTACTTAATCTTGAGTGGTCTTTAATAAGTAAATGGGTCTCTTGTAGGAACGCTATGTCAGCTTTATTCTTTTTTAAGTGGGAGAAAACACGAGACCTCTTATTTGGATTGTTCATTGCTTTCACATTCCATGATATGAATTTAATATTAATTTTTGTAGATTTTTCTACCACCACATAGAAAAATCTACAAAGAACAAAAAACATAAATTAAACAATGAGAGACATTCAAACCCCGCCCCCCATACTCAAGATCTCTGTTCACAGTGCGACAGAGACAGCAGGTAACCACTGACATAGACTCAATGAAAGCAAGACCACTTGAGCATTGGAGAGGTTCCGCTTAAGAACTGGCAAACTCCACCATTTTTTGTGCAAAATAACAACATATGTAATAGCAATATACAAAAATGTATAACCCATTACACAGAAAACAACTGAGGATACATAAAAATACAGCCGAGTAACCTGGCCTTAAATTAAAAATGAATGCCTTAGTGCATCAAACTATCAAAGGGAGCAATCACCCATATCGATAAGCGACTTTAGTACTAGTACTTTATTAATAAACAAAGGCGTCAACCAACCATGCCAGAATAGGCCATAAATCAATGAGAGTAAAAAAATAATAATAATAATAAACAAGCAAACAAGCAGAAAAGCCATGGTTAACAAAGGGAATCCTAAAAGCATGCAAATGGAAAAATACATTATATAAGCTTTTTATTAAAAAAGAACTAAAGAAGCAGAGCAAGTATATAATTCATATAAAAACAAACAGACAAATATAATTAGAAGCAGTAAGAGAGAGTGTTATAGTAAACCATTGGATAATAAAAAGGATAATAACAGAAATAACATAACAAATACATGGAACATTTTTAATGAAATAGTAAGAAACAAAGTTGGAAGGACATGTTGCCCAACCAATTTAATGACAAACAATAATGTAATTATAAGTGATAAGGAAAAAATTGCTAATGAGTTTAATGATTTTTTTGTCAATGTTGGTCCCAATCTAGCTAGAGAGATTGTAGGGACTGGAAGTAAAAGCAGAACGGAAAGAGAAAGTGGTAATGCCAATAAGCAATCTATGTTTGTAAGAGGAACAAATGGAAAATAAATTATTGATATTGTTAAATCATTTAAAAATAAGAAGTCAACAGACTGGAATGATATGGATATGTCTGTGGTAAAAAATATTATTGAGTGTGTTGAGAAACCCCTGGTACATATATTCAACTTCAAAAAGGTGTATTTCCCAAAAAAATGAAAATGGCTAAAGTTATTCCTATATATAAAACAGGAGATGGACATACCTTTTCAAATTATAGGCATGTTTCTTTTCTTTCACAGTTTTCAAAAATATTGGGAAAATTATTTTATACAATTAAAAATAATAAAATAAGATTTAATTATTTTATTATAAAACATAATATAAATTAATCAAAAATATGGGTTTAGAAGTTACGGAACAACCTCACATGCATTAATAGAATTTCTTGAGAACATATCAAATGCAATAGAAAACAAAGAATATACAGTTGAGTATTTTTAGATCTTAAAAAGCATTTGATACTGTCGACCATGGCATCCTATTAGAGAAACTAGAAAGATATGGAATTAGAGGGGTAGCTCACTCTTGGATAAGTAGTTACTTGGAGAAAAAGGCACCAATATGTCCAAATAGATTATTGCAAGTCTCAATTAATGGAGGTAACTTGTGGGGTTCCCCAAGGCTCAGTGTTGGGCCCATTACTTTTTCTGTTATACATTAATGGTATGTGTGAGGTTTCCAAAGTATTAAAACTGATCTTTTGTTCTGGGAGGAATCTGAAACAACTTTTGAATACAATGGAAAAAGAAATGGTACTGCTAAAAAATTGGTTTTATTCTAATAAATTGACATTGAATTTAAGTATAACAAAATTAATTGTATTTGGTAATTGCTTAACAAATACAACAAATAGTTTAATGATTAATGAAGTTGAAATAGAAATAGAAAGGGTGTTGGCCATTACATTTCTTGGAGTGATTATAGACAATAACTTAAATTGGAAGCCTCATATCCTATATGAAGAACAACATTTCAAAGTAAATGGCAATATTATATAAAGTCAAAGATTTTCTTAATGAAAAATCATTATATACTTTGTATTGTTCCCTTGTGCTTCCATACATTGGTTATTGTGTAGAAGTATGGGGAAATGTATATAAAACAAACACCAATCCGATCTTTGTGCTTCAAAAGAGAGCTATACGAATAATAAAGATAACCACCTATAGGGAGCACACAAACTCCCTTTTTATTGAGCTAAAGGCTCTAAAGTTTAAAGAATTAGTAAAACTAAAAACATTACAAATCATGTACAAAGCAAATAATCACAAGTTACCAGAAGGTATCCAAAGGTTGTTTACAGCAAGAGAATGTCAACGATGTCAACGTTGTCAATGTCAATGTTAAGGGGAACTTGTATGTTTAAAAAGATTCAAGTTAGGACCAATGCCAAATACCATAGTATTTCAGTTAAATGTGTAAACCTATGGAACTGTCATGAGGAATTAAAAATATGTGGGACACTTAGTAAGTTTAAAAAACTATTTAAAAATAATGCAGTGAAACTATATGAATCCATTTAAAGAGTGATACATGAGCTAGCTGTGCTTGTTGTCATTTGACAAATAAATTGTATTTATTTGTATTGTATAAAAATTAGAGGTGCTAAAAAGGGTAGGCAATATAAGCACAAGCTTCAGCCTACACCTGTTTCAGACTGCTGCTAGGATTTGTAAATACACTATTGGTGGTCAGCTCAATTGCTGTCGATGCAAGTCTGTCTTTCTGAAATAAATTCTATTCTAGTCTAAAAACCTTCTAACTATAGGCACGCATCACGAGAGGCCAATGCACAAGGCAGCTATCATGAAGGGAGTGATTCCAAAAATAATACAATTTGTAAACAAGGACTATGTTGTCAATGTCAGTAGAAAGAAGGCAATAAATGTACCTTTAAATTTGTCCGTCACCACAAAACCCAAAAGGAAAGCTAGGTAACGTGTATGTGTATTTTTAGATAATTTATTGGCAGGTTAAACGTTAGTTAGAAAGCTAACATTAAGTTTAAGATATGTTAATTTATGTCCAATTCCAGGCAACGCTGAACACTGCACTCACACATGGAAACAGTCAACTTAGCTACCTAGGTTTATTTTATCTTACTAAGTTATCTAGCTTATTTAGTGTTGCACCTTTGAAATGAATCCCTCTACTTTATATAAGCCCTGGTTCAATTAAAACAATTCAATGAGAAATGTTCGAGATTTAGATCTATAACACTGTCAGACTCATAGACACTGAATCAACATTTGGTGATATCACAACCCAGTGTTATTAATGTTAATTGTCAGAGATGGGAAGTAACGAAGTACAAATACTTTGTTACTGTACTCAAATAGATTATTCCGATATTTTTACTTTACTATTTATTTTGTGCCAACTTTTTACTTTTACTCCTTACATTTTTAACATGAATATCGGAACTTTCTACCTGGCCCGTCGCGACAAGGCAAGCAAACCAAGCAATTGCTTGGAGCCCTGAGCTGGTCGGGGGCCCCAAGACAATGACTGGTTAAGAATAAAATGCAACGACAAACTGTGTGAGCGCCCCTTTGATAGTCAATGCATGAAAGGGCAATGACACTTATCGGGGACCCCCATAAGGGGCCCCTCTCGTGATCTCTGCTGCCGGCAAAATACAAAACCTTCTCGGTCAGCACTCGGCAGTCATCATGAAGCGAAATTATGATTCAGGAAGCCAGAAAAGGAAGAAGAGAAAGGAAGAGGAGGATAAGAAAAAACAAGATCGCAGTAAGTTATAAATTAAACACGATAAAATAGCTCTACTTGTCTTAGGTCGCTTTCACACCTATAGTTCGGTAGACTCTGTGCGATTCGGGGGTGAAGTTGCAACATTGTTTCATTTTTCATTTGGTTCGGTTTGCTTTCACACTGCACTTTGTCAAACGCACCAAACACTGTCAACACATGTCACATGGCCAGGCTGTTGCCTAGCAATGGGATTACTTTGAAAAGTTTTAAGGCAAACTCGCCGTTACTTACTGGTCTCAGAAAAAATGGAACACCACCAAATGTATATAATCTCGGGGTTTTTGGTTTTGCTTTGGTGTTTCCATCAATCAAATATTGTAACACAAGGCATAGAGTTGTGGAGCATTTCATTATTTCAAATGAGACAAGTATTTCTCCTCCCTAAACCAATTCCTAACTACGGAGAGTTGCTATCATTTTAACAGGAGGAAACACTATCCTACGGGGAACAGACTTCGAAAAAAACAGGTAATTTCGAATTAAACCCGAGGCAAAACGATGAACCGCTCACTCTACATTATCTTGCTTATTACCAGACTACTGTAGAATTAAATTCATTTGACACCCAATTGGCTATTGATTTCAAAATGTTATCCTGATTCTAGGCTGAGATCTGTTATTCCGATCACAGTATGCTACACCAGAAAAAATGATCTCCAGAGGAAATGTTATAAAATACACTGTTTTTGGTTTGCTTCCTGTATTTAGGTCGAATCGCATTCACACCTAAATTGAACCGAACTCTAGTTCACTTGGAAGCGGCCCGAGACCCCCGTTTTGAAGCAGACCAGAGTTCATTTATTTGGTCCGCACCAGGGTTCGTTTTAAACGGACCAAACTAGGCAGGTGTGAAAGCAACCTTAGTGGAATTTTACAGCCGGTAGGCTAGCAAAAATATGTTTATGTTAGCTAACGTTACCTGTAACCTGCCTGAGGGCAAATGAACGAACAGTTAGTGCAACTTTTTTTTCGAACGGATGGTTACATACTACTGTAATATATTATTAACGGGATAGGGAAGACGCAGATCTGTTCCAGAATCACTGTTTATCGTATTTAATGACATGACATTGCTATAGGTTTTGATGAAATTGGCATAACGTTAGCATGCTATACTAACTATTCCACCGTGATAATCTATTTACCAAATGGGGGTTAGGAAAACCACACAATAAATTCCGTGCATCAAACATTAGCTTGGGATGTTTTAAAGCATTAGTAACCCATAACATATTGTTAGGAATATCTGGTCCGTCTATCTATGTAATGTTTATAGATGTTTTAAAAATGGTTTCTTAAAGGTTTACACATTTTTTTATCATTACCCGATACGTAATATATTACATGATAGATATAATGTGTGTTAAAATAAACTGTTAATTTACAGCACTACTTATAATTAGTAAACATTTAATTATACACAAGTATTTGCACTCACTTTAAAAAAATTTTATGCGCAGTTTATGTACTGTAAACCTTTTTTTATTTATATAAAGTGTGGGTGAAATTAAACTTTATGGCTATGCTGTGGTTCCTGTAGGTTTTGCATGCAGGGTGGGGGGTTGGGGGGCCTCCATGTCCATTTTGCTTGGGGCCCCCAAATTCCTTCAAACGGCCCTGCTTTCTACTCCTTACATTTTACAGAATTGTCTCGTTACTTTAGTTTCAAATAATTTCAGTGGATTGACCATTATTATTTCTCGCGTCATTAATACCGAATTCAATCTATTGGATGGGAATATACGTTGCATTTGACGCAACACTACAAGACAACGCGACAGATTCGGCAGCATTCATTCGCGGCAAATCTTTGCGACTTAATCACGGTAACGTTAGCACAGTATTATGGATGGCGACATGATTGAAAATGAAGAAAACGGAGATCCCAGAGATTCGGCAGACAAGCAGCAAGATATTCATCCTATCATCCTTGGCCTTATCTGCAAAAGATGTTTGACATAGTAGTAGGCATGAAGAATGACTCCTGGCGAATGTGCTGCAAATTTGAGGTATACATTTGATCA
>JACXGM010013973.1:7582-22619 GCA_016801145.1 Umbra pygmaea | reverse complement strand
TAATTACATGTCTTTCTAGGTAATCATTACATATCTTTCTAGGTAATCATTACATGTCTTTCTAGGTAATCATTACATGTCTTTCTAGGTAATCATTACATGTCTTTCTAGGTAATCATTTCATGTCTTTCTAGGTAATCATTTCATGTCTTTCTAGGTAATCATTACATGTCTTTCTAGGTAATCATTACATGTATTTCTAGGTAATCATTACATGTCTTTCTAGGTAATCATTACATGTCTTTCTAGGTAATCATTTCATGTCTTTCTAGGTAATCATTACATGTCTTTCTAGGTAATCATTACATGTCTTTCTAGGTAATCATTACATGTCTTTGGCCCAGTTTCTACAAATGTTTTCACACAAGCTATCAAGTATCTTTAGGACAACACAAAAAATTATTTTTAGTTTTAACTCTACTAATATTTATGTGTGTTTACTCTAAAATGATATAGCATTTTACAAGCAAATACACAATTACAATAAATAGCTTTAAACAACTTCCTTGGGTTAACAATATACACAGTATTGTACATTTTCACATAAATGATGTAAAGAAAATTTTTGCATTTGCAGGCTGTAACCTGTAATCATTGTTTTCAAAGGCAATGTCCCAGTTATACCCAGGCGATCCGATAGTGAATCACTACCCACACACACTTTTTTAATGCTTAGTTTTGGGCAATTCAGGAATAATGAAGTAAAGTGCAATGTGAAATTCAGTTCTGAATATCAGTCTAGTTGCTGGCAGCAATGCTTTATGATATCATGATGAAAATCAAATTTAAATGCAGGTCAAGCGAGTGTTGCTTTGCCCAATTCCTCCACTTTATGGCATTGACAATAGTGCAATTGTGGATAGATGCAAAGCTATCTGTACATAACATCACTGAATACATTTTTTAAACCAGTTTTTAAACCTGGCAGGTCAGATGGCTCAGCCAGGATTAGGGAGTCAGGCTTGTAATCAGAAGGTTTCTGGATCGATTCCTAGCTGTGCCAAATGTCATTGTGTCCTTTGGCAAGGCACTTTACCTTACATTGCTCCAGAGGGAATGTCCCTGTACTTACTGTAAGTCAGCTAAATGACAAATGTTAAACATTACTATATTTTTTTGTTATGGGGAGATTGTAAGGTTGTACCCTATAATAATGTTGCTATGTCATTGACCAAATTGTGCAATGGATAGAAACAGGACTGGTTATGTTGGGCCTTCCGCTGAGGGAACTGAGAAATGAGAGTTAATGAGCTCAACCAGTTCTTACACGCTTCAACAACTGTGATCACTCCACAGAAAGACAGGAGGTCTATGGAGAGGTTACAGTAATGGCATCAGGGACCAGTACTGCTATTACTCTGACTGCTCACCAGGTGAAGTAATAGTTAAAGCTGACCAATGCCAGGACTGCTACAGGAACGGATGCAGTCAGAACATTGGACATGAATGACTGTGCTGACCATCTTTACAAGCTCTTACACTTTTTTTCCTCATATAGACACTGAGATGGTCAGAGACATCAGGCTCAAGAGTTTTGGAAAGACAAAAAAGGAGTAAAGTGTTTCTTTCTTCAGGACAGAAGCGAGGGACAGAGAGTGGTCAGCAATGAGTTGATGAGGGAAGTAATTGGAGTAGTACTTCAGTTGTGCCAGAGTTTCGTGTAGCGGACTAAGCTCCTGACTCAGTTTTATGTGTTACCAAAAATATAGTGTATCATCAAAAATTGCCTATACACTTTTTAAACAAATTAATTGTTTGACCTTTTGTGAACGTGCTATAAAAGTGCTATTGCTGCCTTAATAAACAGGGGTCAATTCATAGTCAAAGTTTTTTATGACTGAGTGGAACAACAAGCTAAACAAGCAGGAAAAAGACATACACGACCACTCATACTGTATTATTCATATCTGAAACAGCTGTTTATTCTACGATAATGTCCTCTTTTGTGACACCAGTAGAGGGAGCTATACTATAATTAACTGTCAAATGTCCTGTTCTGTAAAGTAGATTTAGTTAAGGATGATATTTGTCAAAATCTATATGGTCAATAGCTAGACTCAATTAGTTGAAATTCAATAAGAAGTGCTAGTGATCCATACACTCAAATCTGAGTTTTTTACTCTGAGAGTAGCATCTCAACATTAAGGTGTGCTATACAAGGGCCATGAATTATCTTTTTATTATAAAGAATCTATCTGCAGTGTGGTAGTGCACATTAATTCCTCTCTTTACTTGTCTGGTGGGGATTTAAATGAATATCAGCAATTATGTCATTTTTAATCAGATTAATAAAAAAAACTCTCTCTCATACATGTTTTAATACGTTTTGTATGGTTTTCAGCCTGGAAAGCCAGTAAGGTATTTAACATAGTGAAACAATAAGAAAACAGCCAAATATACGTCTCTTGAATGATGAACAAGGTCAGAGGGGGGTCAGGGTAACAGGTGTGAAATGGCTAGTCAGGTAGCAGGAGGGGCTGGTAGCATTTCAGTCGTTTGCGTCACTCATTCTGAGACCTTGAAGTGGTTGTTTACCTTTTTTGGATTGTCAAACAGGCATTTAAAATCTTGTTATCCACTTGATTCAACAAAAAATTTGTGCATGGGCGATGTGCATGCAATCACATAGGTTTACCCTTTAAAGTCAATGCAGATGTTTCTATTAATCGCTCCTGAACCGTACATGCTAGATACGAACATTTGACCACATCTGAAAGAGGGAGTTCTGCTGAAAAGAAAGAGTAACCTATTCAACTGGGTTCATCACAGTCTGATAGAGCGAACCTCAAACGTGAGAACTCTAGCCGTCACTATGGTGTTTTTTTCAGACAGGAAGCAGAAAGTGAACATGACGTTTTTTTACATCATTGAAAAAATAAATTAAAGACGCTAACTGAAGGAAAGATTGTAGATTTTCCTTACAGATGACTAATGGAATTACCAGAATGGTGATATTCATTTGAAGAGTGAATATTCATTAGATATTATTTTAATACAACTTGTAGGTTATTTGAGTTAGTTGATGTTAGCTTTTTTTTTCTAATTTGATAACAAAACAGGCTATATTAGCCTATAAGTAAAATGGACTATGAAATTATATGAATAATGTGCAATAGCCTCATTCGAATGAAGCTTTATGTATACATATATTTACTGTGTGCATTCAGATATCAAATAAAAGGCAAAAAAATAAAAATATGTTTTAGAACCTAAAAAGGAATTAATTCTGCTTTACCCACATGGGGTATTACATGAAGAAATACATGCATATGTTGCTATTGGCCATGTCATTCATCGTTTATGCCCTATATTTGTTTAATATACATCTGAGAGCAAGGTACCGAAGGTTTTACAGCTTAGCAATGACTATAACAATAAAATAACTCTGCAATGAAATAGGACATGCGTTATAAATTGTGATTTACTGTCAATATCAGATTTCCTGTATAAATTACAATAATCAAATTTAAAATGTAACTTGGCCCACCCATTAATTTTTGGCCCACCGAAACTACAAATCGTTGCTACATGCCAGACTATTTTGCTTAACCCCTATGGATATTTCATTAGAATTATACTGATAGGGTACATAAACATTCACAATAGTATGCTTACTGTCTTCTTGTCAATCCCTACACTCCTCATGTCACCTTAGACTGAGCTATTGTTAGGTAATATTGTATTGCTATGATGCTTTTTAATTTCATTAGTTTATAGACCACAAGCTTTCTGGAAACCATGAAGGAGCATAAGGTCTACAGTATGTAACTGTGTTAAGACAAAGAGCAATTCAATAGTCGGCAGCTGCCGGCTCAGACAGGGCTAGGATGGTTTGGAACATGGTGTAACACAATAAGAAACACAATATGGTAATGGTGTAACACAATAT
Source organism: Umbra pygmaea (assembly GCA_016801145.1). Lineage (NCBI taxonomy): Eukaryota > Metazoa > Chordata > Actinopteri > Esociformes > Umbridae > Umbra > Umbra pygmaea. Next base: position 18,730 of record JACXGM010013973.1, on the reverse strand, counting down.
GGTAATGGTGTAACACAATAAGAAACACAATATTCAAATTCACATTTTGCAACCTGAATATGGTTAACAGACATCTTTTTATTTTGTTTTATATTGTCAATATGTTCCTAAAGATGGTAAATGAGATGGTCCTGGCTATTGTATATATATATACAAGACAAATTAACAATGTTGCAAATATCTATCTTTATTGGAAATGTGCTGATTTGTTAATTAATTATTCAAATCGAATGAAAAAAGTAACTTTTTCAGCAGTCATTATTTCAGTGTCCTAATAATGGCGTCTTTTAGCTCATCTGTCACTAAACATGTTTTGACAATAATTTCTTATTAATGTAATGCCACCTTGGTGAATGAACATATTAATTTCTATCAAAACACATGCAAAATCATGAGTGACCACAAACTTTGAACGGTAGTGTATGTGCTATGGTATGTGTCAGTTTGCTAAGGCACCATATTGTAGTGCTGAAGGGTCACTTCATCCTGGGTTTAATATTGGGTTATGTCACAATTGGCCTCGCTTCACGGTGACGTACTGTATACCAGCAGCAGATTCCTTTCTTCATTGCTCTTCAGAGACTTCTTTTGAAAAGTTGGGCACCTGCAAGCCATCAGTCTTCAAAGTATTTTCTCAGACGGTAATTGCTAGTCCACTGCTAAAGATTATTATACAGTAGAATAGCATTTACTGGGCTAATTTGTGCCACAGTGTCACGATTAGCGGTGCACGTATAGGTTTAGAGAGAGAGACCAAACGAGCAGGTTGATGAAATGAACGGTGGTTTACTAGGACGGCTCCAGAAACTAACAAATAATATTGCAGGGTACTCCTCAAGCGAGTTGCACAAGGGTTATACACATACATGTAGATTACGTGCTCTCATACAGTGAGCTAACATGTCGGTACAGAGTGTACGCCTATACTCCAAGCTTAAAAGGGACTCACTTCTCACAATACGTGTGATGCTACCGGACCGTCTGTAGTCACCAAACAAAATACACACCTGTGACACTGTAACAATGAACTGCACTCTCCTCTCCTCCACCTAGCACAGATATAGGGACCGAGCCAACCAGTTAATGGTGATTACTTGATTAGATCAACTCGGTCCCCAATCAGCACCAGGCGAAAGAGAGGAAGGCGCTACACAACATATAATCAGGCAGTCAATAATATATTAAATAACCAAAACCCACAGTAATTAAGCACTGGCCATGTAACACAGATATATCCACAAAAATATAATAGAAACATAAACACATGGAGTCCATAAGCTCAGTCCATGTCCACTCCAGCCCACCCACGGCCAACCCAGACCCCACCCAGGGCCCACCCAGGGCTGGATGTGACACACAGACTAAAATGTGAAGGGAGAATTCTACCATGTTACAGAACAAGCATTGTTTTGTACATTGTTTATTTTAACTTTATACAGACAGAATCAGACTCATACAAAGGTCTCTCTCACAGCTGAGAAATGTGTACAGAAAACTGTAAATTTAGCATGGATTTTGACTGCCCCAAAGCCTTCATCTCCAAATATGTACTTTGAAGCCAGTTCCACTCGGTTTTTCCCTTCAACCTGCTAATCTGGGACTTACATGTATTTAGACCCGAAGCACCAGGTGAGTGCAATTAATGATAAGTTAGAACAGAAAACCCCCGGACCTTGTAAGGTAAGATTTGAACTCCCCTGCCTTATAAGAACCAAAACATCAAGCTTATGGTCTATCTGTAAAACATTCCAAAAGTAAGGGGCATGGTAGACAAAAGCAGTCTTCCCCAGCTCTGTTTGGGATCCTTGTCAATTCTCACCATTTGTTGCCCAATGTCAAAATCGTGTAATTTTGTGAGAATGACATGGGTTGTAATTCTGTCCAAAAGGATTGTTTGTTTCTAAAGCTTAGCTATGACTCAGACTCCCAGATGTCTTCGTGGTCCTCTTTGTCGACAAAGCTGTATACTTCTTCAGAGTAAAAGCTCAGTGGAAATATGTCTCTCCTTTTTCAGGATCAACATTTCTAGTTTTGCTGAGAGGAACTGCAGATTCAGCCAAGCCGGAACTCAAAACCTACTCTCCAGAAGGCATTAAGATCTTTAAAGTAGCTATTTGTAGAATCTGAGGCATCACAAACGAACTACGTTCTCTTTCATGTGACCATCTTACAAACGTAATACAGTATTTCGTGAAATTTAAAAAATCATGAAAAGTGATTTATGTATGATAATGGGTTAGTACATTATGCATTGCTTAATAACACACAAAAGCACAGTGTAACATCTCTTATTCCACAGGCTGGATCCCCCCTCCTGGTGCGCATCAGTTCGAGCGCTCCATGTCTCCGGTCTCTGAGATCACCGTCCCCAGGATGCACCTGTCCTGTATTGTGCTAATTACCCTTGTGTATATAATCTCCCCTTATCCCATTGTGTCTTGTGCGTTGATGTTCTATGTACCATGTGAATACGCTTTGAGTTTGGAGTAGATATATGCCAGGCGTTTGCCTGAGACCAGTGTTCTATAATATATAGTTATTATCCTCTTCCCAGGCTCTTTCCTGCTACGTATTGAGCTCTTGTCGAGCTGTATTTTTGTTAGGCCTGTGTGACACAGTGTAATTTCATCGATGCAGTGCGTAATAAAAGCACTAAACTGCTATCATGTCATCCTGCATTTGACTCCTCACCTACACACATTACACATAGCCTAAAATGAATAAAATCTACAGAGATGGACTGGCGCGTGTCCATTGACAAACACTGTGGAAGCACAAACCATCATGACCTCATTGCAATTCCTGATGAAATGGCAAAATAAGCACTACATAGTGTAAGGAATCATTGTCCAATCTAAACCACTTTTTCAGATTTTTTTAGACATCAAGAAATACACTTTCTGAATTCTTTGTAAGCTGGTCACTGAAAGAGAAAGTAGTTTCCTTCTCACTGCACTAAATCCTACACAGTGTCCATTTAATAAAAGTAATATGTATGTTTCAAAATTTCTGAGAAAAGACAAATAGGCAGCCTCTTCTAATAAATTGGGCACTGAAGAATGCAATATGTTTTCTTCTGGGCATACATTTGCAAGTTTTGCTGGATTTTCTATTGCCTCTTACATCTCCCTGAATCTATTTATAGCTCCTAAGGCATTAGATCTATTTTAAGAAAAGAGTGAACCGATGCCTGTTAAGAAAAGGAACCTTGGTCTTTTTGTCTGTATACTATGAAGTACTTGAGGTAATTAACTTTGCAACTAGGAGAAAAAAGAAAGACACCTGCACTTCAAAAGGGAAATGTGTTATTTGTGGTAAGGTCTAAAGATATCTTCAAATAACAATTGCAACAGGAGGCCAAAGTTGGAAGGAAGCAGCTGCCAACCCCACAGATGATTATTGCTCATTCACAGACTCAAATATCTTTTAACCACTGCATGTTACTTGCAGGTCTCATTTGCATACTGTACTTATGAGTCAAAGCTCTGAGCCAAAGCTTCATTCTTAAATAATATGCTAGCTAATAAAATCTGGACTTCACAATAAATACATTTTATGATTAAAAATTGTTGTGTGGGTTTTAGAAATGTTTGTTTACACGTTGCAGTGAAAGGTTAGCCATCACAATTTGGCCCTTGTCAAAGTCACTCAAATCCTTATGCTTGCCCATTTACCTGATTTTTCACATCTTCAAAGTTGATGTGTTAGAAGCAGGAAAAAGGGGAAGCGTTAGGTTTTGAACGATTTTGGGCCAAATTGTGATGGCTAGACGACTGGGTCAGAGCATCTCCAAAATGGCAGCTCTTGTGGGGTATCCCCGGTCTGCAATTGATTTATGACTTGTGATATGATTGTGCCAGTATTTGTGGCGAATCGTCTGCTCAGCATTGTTTTTTGTTTTTCTGTGTCTATTCTAGTGATGTCTCTGTGTTGTATGATTATGATCGCCAAACTCTTCTTAGCCTTCCTAATCTCAGTAGAGTTATTGCTGCCAAAGTATGACTTGGAAGAGCAAATTACAAATATTCCTAGCCTCTCATCCACAATACCTCTGGGCCTGCGTTGCCTACACCCTGCCTAGTCATCTAAGAAATGCCACAAGAAGCGTTCTAGAAGACGGGAAAGTGGGGAGGTGTGCTGGTGAGATTAAAAGCCTACCTGTCGCCCTCCTACAGTATGTGACCGATCATAATGGTGGATGTCTTCCTGCTGTCCGGTATCTGCCGGTTAGCGGCAATGGATCCGGCCTGTTATTCAAAACTTGCTGGCTGAGCCTCGCCTACTCCGGAGAACACAGGCTGGCAGAGGTGGCGTGGACCAAGGAAACCTTCACCCGCTGAGCCATGCTCGAAAATCAATCAGCGGGGAATGTCTTGCGCATGGCCCTGATTAATACTAGATCGAGCTAACAAAGTTTTACTGCTCAATTCTCATTTTTTACCACTCGTGAGTTGGATTTTATGTTTTCAGACAGAGACCTGGCTCCATGTTGCTGAGTTTACTCCTTTTTCTGAACTTCTTCCTCCCGATTGTAAATTCCTCAGCTCCCCTAGGACAACTGGCAGAGGTGGTGGTCTAGCATCTGTATTTAAATCCAAATTCCAATGCTGGCAGGCTCCCTTGAACAGTTTTGCTAGTTTTGAACTGCAATTGTTTGAGTTCAACCACCCATTTCCTGGCCACCAGGGGGCCCCCAATCGAATGCACAGGTGACTCCGCTTGGTGGGAGGGGGCCCACAAATCAAAGGGCCCCCAAAAGGCTCGGGCCGGCACTGGTTATGTGTGATTGTTTTGATTGTTTTTGTACAGAGTGATGTCCTACCTGATTGCAGATTTGTTCTTGCTTCCTGTCTGTAATGCTTTCAGTAAAAAATAGAGTCACTGAAAAACTATAAAATTTGAGACACGTTAGACTGTTGGCCACTAACCAAATTGCACTGGTTTAAATCCCTAAGCTCACAAGGTGAATGAAACCTGTCACTTGACAGAGGAATGCAACTCTAATAGATCCAGTAAGTTGCTCTGGAAGTGTCTCCAAAAATGTAAAAGGAATATACTAATGATTATGTGGTGGCCTATTTCAGCTGTATGCACATAGTGAATTTCTTTATTCCCCCAAACAGTATGTTTGATAATAACATAAGCAAAATATTTCTAATTATTATGTTTAAATGTGTTGTAACCCAGTATTTCCTAATGAACCTCTTCAAGTTTTAATCATGAGTCAGGTGTACTAGCTCTGGTATAGATTCAATACAAAAACTATTTTTTATTTAACCTTTATTTAACTAGGTAACTTGACTAAGAATAATTTCTTATTTACATGGTAATGAGGATGCCTAGGAAAAATGTGAGGGCTGATAGTGCTACTCCATCATTGTTTACAAAGTCCTGCTGAGAAATAAATTAATTGTTAATTAAACATAACAGAACCTAAGAGTAGGCCTATTAATTGCTTTACATTTACTTTAACATATGGAATATGGTTTCACTAAATTGCGATTATAGATTATGAACAAAAATATTAATCGAAATGTAATACAATTAATCATATATTTCATATATTCATTAGAAATGTTTTTCCGGACTTTTACTTTGAAGGTTTTCATCTTACTATCCAACGGTGAAGTCTTCGTTTCAGCGCTGGATAATGAGAATTTAGAGGCGATGGGAAAGCCCGCGTGCAACGGCTGCTAGTGGAAGGAAACAGATGACGGGAGTAACACTGAACCTGGAGTTTTAGTAGCTAAGTGTTGGAATATAGACGTCTACCGGCTCGTTGTCTTTTGATGTGCCTTGTCCCCGGGATGGTGTCACCTCCTTGCGCTTGTCTTATATCCTCTTCTTAAAGGATAGGACATCTCTGCCGAAAAGTGGCACTCGTATATATTATAAAGATAGGTATGGTATGGACAAACACAGAGTGAAAGAAGAAGCCATGTCAAAGACAGTAAAGAGCAAAGAAAAGAAACACAAACCGAGAAGAATCTTTCAAAAGAAATCATTTAAGTCAGTGGGGAGTTTTGTTAACAAAATGATAAAAACGCTGGGCACTTTTACAAACTTTCAAAATGCTTTACCGCAGGACGCAGAGGACGACGATGGAGGGTTTCGGGATGGGACACCTTGCACTCTTAGTGCTAACTCTGGAAATATTCAGGTCGCAGGGGATTATTCCGTTACAAATAATTCGATAGTGTCTTCCCGTTACTCGGGGAAAGAAAGGCTTGTATGGTGCTTCGGTGACAAAACTCCAGGTGTTCTAGGGTTGAAAAATCATGGCAACACCTGTTTCATGAACGCCGTTGTCCAGTGTTTGAGCAACACTGACCTCCTCGCAGAGTATTTAGGGTTGGAGATGTATAAACTGGATATAGGAGAAAGTAGAATTAATAGAATTCTTCAAAGTGAAGACCTCCAGCATGCCAGAGGTGAAGTTACTGAACAGTTGGCATCACTTGTTAGGGCACTGTGGACACTGGAATACACCTCCCAACTCTCCGTGGAATTCAAGGTAGGATTTGTATTCCTTTATTAACATAAACGAAATATTATGACGTGTTTAAGTTTGGTCGTTTTGCCGTTGAGGAAGTTAAATCTAATTGCTCCTGATAATTGATTGCTTTAGATCACAGCGTCTGCTAAGTTACTAAAATGTAAAAATCACTTAAAGGAGCTTTTATGTATTCTCTTTAAACTGTTGTTTTACTGAGTGAGCTTTTAGTTCAACACATGCTAATTATGTATCTAACTGGCACAGATTCTGAATGAAGTCTGAGGGTATGGGATTACAGGTGTCTGACTTGAGTGCTGAGGTAGTAATTTGCTCCATCATATGCTCAACAAAGCTGAGTAGAACCGTGAACATAAACAAATAACATAATGTAGGCTTTATTTTAAACAACCTACTGTAGATGTGACCATAACAGAAGTGAGCTGTTGAAAGAGACAGCCTGCATTTTAGTAACGTGTGTGTGGTGGGTTGTCCAGGTGGTGCAGCTTTGAACATGTTTTGATCCCCTACAAAAACACTACTACACTCTTTGGACAACCTGCCAACTACAATCCATCTAAAACCATTTCTTTCTCATCTCATGGGACTCTGTTGTCCTCTCAGAATCTGATAGAAATCTAAACTGCCTTTTTGTATATAACAATACGTCAGACTTTAAGAACTCTCAAAGCATGTGATGTTTTTCACTGAGAAAGACCAAATAATACAGTGACGTGAGACAAAAGTTGACTTTTGTCAGTCAACTGGAGATGTATACAATCGGCATGGAAGAGTATGTGTCTAAATTGACCCCATACACAGTAAGGATGATGTTTTAAGTGGACAAAGAATCCAAGTATCACAGCTGGAGAATAGCAGATGTTAGTTAAGTCTTAAGATCAGAAAGTTTCAAGAATAATGATCAGACACCACATATACAACCATAGATTGTTTTTGAGTTGCCATATAAAAGATTTTGCTGTCATCAAATAACAGACCCCAAAGCCTACAGTTTGCTGAACATCACTGGAACTTTCAGATGAGACCATAATAGCATTTTGGAAAGGAAACCAGAGTTGAGTTTGGCATAGACAGAAATATTGCCATGCAGAAAAGTACATATTTAGGTGTAGGTGTCATCCAGGGAGGGCAGTGAGAACCCGATGATGTGTTCAGCTGAGAGTCGGAGCCTCTGCGGAGCCAGACAGTGATGCATCCTTCAGTGTGCTCTCAGTGGTGTCCCTGGAGAAAATGAGAGCTCTTTGGGAGAGGCTGAATTCCTCCAGCCTCCTGAGGTTGTGCAGAGTGGACGCTGTCCTGCCTTCTTCACCACTGTGGATGTGTGCAGGGACCAATCCAGCCTCTCAGGGATGTCAATTAGGTCTGCCAATCGAGGTAGTTATTATGAATTTAGATTTTCAGGAGTTATACTGTTGTTTTGAATGAGTTGGCACATTTCCCTAAAAATATAACTAATTGCTGGGATTGTGGTTACAACCAGCTACATTTGTACCATTGGGTCAGCCACAACACCAATGAGCTATAGCGGATGCACTGATGCTGAGAGAATTTCAAAGATACGCCTATGCAAGTGCATTTTCTTCATTGATTTTCTAGGTCTATGCAAGGGCTAATGAATGTAATTATGTAAATGTCACTAGTCAAGAACGACACACATCGTTCACCGGCGTTTGGGCAAAAAATGCTTTGCAGAGCCAGAGAAAACAAGAGTGACATACAGTACATGTGAACGAATGAATGCACAAACAGACAAGAGACCATTCCATTGTCTCCTCTCTGATTTCATCAGCGGTGGACAACAAGACCATGACTGGACGGCAATGTGCAATATCGTCCCGTCTCCCCTATTTCACCACACCAGGCGCACAGTATCTTACAACCCACCACACTGAGGTTGTGCAAAACATTTGAACACCAAATCCAGCATGACACTAGCAGACAATGATGCCAAATGCAGACAGCAATATATTCAGCACCATAAGATTAGCGCACACAGTAGCTACTCAAATTGCAAGTCCATATCAGGACCACCGATGAGATCATAGACTGTCTATGCAGCAAATTGAATAATAATATTAAACAAAATAATGAATCTGAGTTGGACAACAGCAGCTAATTGAATTACAGCATAGACACGTTTAAGGCAAGTACAATGAGATGGATGTCAACAATTGCTGGCATATGCTTATGACCTCTGCAAGTCTAATGACAGTGAACACCAGTTTAAGGCACATACTGTACATGTCCAATTATTGAACTATTATTAGACTATAGAACTAGCGCACATAGCTCTGTTTTAATGAAATGGCACAGCAACCAATCAATGTGAATCATTCCATAAATAAAATGTTTTTGTTTGTTAAGAATCTCTATTGCGTTTGCCATTTTCTATACAACATAGACTTAGTGTCTGCAAAATAATACAAAAAAATAAAATGTCTTACTCACTTACTTGATCATACAGTAGGCATCCAGCAACCCTTGTATTCAATGAGGTTATATTATTATTACATTTCTGTTGTGTGAAATTCTTTGCTAGTAGTGGCTGTGCAAAATGTCTGTTTGCATCTAGCTCTTGCTCCTTTATTTTATTTTTTGAGCACCACCATTCTGCATAAATTGAAATGTTTTTACTGCTATTTTTAAATCCACTCAGTAATTGCTAGTTCAATATCTGATGCATCCCTTTGTTTATGAATTTTTTTGTCATGGTCAACAAAACAAAGTAGTGGAATGTGTTTGATTTAGACAGACAGTGAGTGTTGCCTGTTCAAAGGCTGTAACTGCACCCTGGTCACTCTTTGGGTATGTTGTGGCAAACATTTTCTGCCGCCTCACATTCAGATGCTTACGGCTATCTGCTACACACACAAGGTGTGGTCGACCCGGTAGGAGTAGGCACACTACATATTTCATGTGGCCATGGAAGATTCCAGGCGTCCCTGGACTTTCCTGTAGGTAGGCTTGTTTAGGCGTTCAGTGTCCTGCCTCTGTGTCAAACAAGTAACCATGTCACACACACAGTGCAGAATGCTAAGCGCACATTGGATGGTTCTAGTATCAGCAAAAACATTGGCAGGTTTATTCCGTGAATTTGCGTTCATGACTGGATTCTGAAAGTGTTACTTTCATTTTACCATTTATAAATAACTGGGTGTTTGGATCAGCAATTTCCTTTTGCTCTATCAAATAACTTCAGGACAAAGTAATATTTCGGTAGGGAAATAAGGTTCATTGGATTAACAGAAAATGTGCAATATGCATCAAAACAAAATTCAACAGTTGCATAAATTTGGACACCCTTGTCATTTTGTTGATTTGAATACCTGTAACTACCTAGCACTGATTAATTTGAACACACAATTGGTTTGGTGAGCTCATTAAGTCTTGAACTTCATAGACAGGTGCATCCAATCATGATAAAGGGTATTTAAGGTGGCCAATTGCAAGTTGTGGTTCTCTTTCACTCTTCTCTCAAGAGTGGCAACATGGGGGCCTCAAAATAACTCTCAAATGACCTAAAAAAAAAAATTGTTCAACATCATGGTTTAGGGGAAGGCCACAAAAGGCTATTGCAGAGATTTAAGCTGTCAGTGTCCACTGTGAGGAATAGTGAGAAAATGGAAGACAACAGGCAAAGTTCTTATTAAGGCCAGAAGTGACAGGCCAAGTAAAATATCAGAGAGGCAAAGGCGAAGGATGGTGAGAACGGTCAAACAGCCCACAGACCACCTCCAAAGACCTACAACATCATCTTGCTGCAGATGGTGTCACGGTGCATTGTTCAACAATTCAGCACACTTTGCACAAGGAGAAGCTGTATGGGAGAGTGATGTGGAAGAAGCATTTTCTGCACACACGCCACAAACAGAGTCGCTTCAGATATGCAAATGCACATTTGGACAAGCCAGTTTTATTTTGGAAGAAGGTGCTATGGACTGATGAAACAAAGATGGAGATATATTGTCATAACAAGGGGCATTATGCATGGTGACAAAATAACACAGCGCTCCAAGAAAAACACTTGCTACCCACAGTAAAATATGGTTGAGGTTCCATCATACTCTGGGGCTGTGTGGCCAGTGCCGGGACTGGGAATCTTGTTAAAGTTGAGGGTCACATGGATTCCACTCAATAACAGCAGAAACTTGGGAATAATGTAGAGGAATCAGTCACAAAGTTGAAGTTACGCCGGGGCTGGATATTTCAACAAGTCAATGACCCAAAACACTGCTCGAAATCTACTCTGGCATTTATGCAGAGTGTAATGGCTATCGTACCGCAAAAAGCCACTTGAGGGAATGTGAAGTCATCTCCAACGCGTATTGGTGCAATAAATCACGTCCGCCATGGCATCCAATTAACACTTTATTTTGTAGATTAAAATTACTTACAAAACATTGCTTACATGATTGATGTGTACTGAGCTCGTACATATGAATATAAAAATAGAAAATCCTATGCTAATGATGAAACATGACAAACATCCACCTATGCCCACATGCACGCAAGGACGGTTGAAAAACTGTGTGTCTTCCTAGATCGTAATTCCCTGGCTACATGCACCTGTGCCTTCCTCATATAGCCTCCACAACTACTGTGACGCCCTGCCTATGCCCCCTGGTGTCCAAATG
>JACXGM010013972.1:0-12883 GCA_016801145.1 Umbra pygmaea | reverse complement strand
AACCACTTTGACTTGAGCGGAATCGGCCCAGAAGCCTCTTGCTCAATATCGCTCAAGTAGGCTACTGCTCCAGTCGCGCTCACTTCACATGGTCAGGACATGCCCAGCCTAATGAGCCTCTACGTCTGTAGGTTACTTCCCTGGCTGATGAGTCTTTATGGAATATGAAAAGACAGGCTCTCTCACAAGCACAATATTGTATGCGTGCACATGCGATGATGCGAACAGAAAGGAACGAGGTGCGTACACTATCTACTGGTTAGAGCGAGTTATAAACCGAGTAATTAAAACATTTAGTTAATTGTCTTTGTATTACATTATAGCCTGTTTTCGTTGTATGACCACATGGAATCTTTTAAGTTTGTTAACATTTCAATTTATCTTCATCATATATATATAGAAAATACATACAGTACATTTCTAAAATGAGATTGCACTGTCTTGTATTAACATTTGTATAGTACTCTTTAAAGACTGTTTGTTTCTTCGTGTAGGCTACATGGTCACACTTTCATGTTTATTTAAACAACGTTAAAACAATTCAAGTCGATTTAGTTTTAATATTTCAGTGATCGACATACATGGTCACACAATGGATGGGTTTTGTTAATATTGTAATTTGCAGTATCATTATTTTTCATGTGAGCGATGTCTGGGTTTGAGTGGAGCGGTTGAAAAAAGTGTGTAGTGGTGGAGCGGAGCGCAACAACCGCTCAGTGAGCTAGGAGCGGGATTTCCAAACCCTCAACCACGCTCACATAGCTACTCTCTCCCCGGGCTGGCCTAGTTAGCACAGAGTTATCTGTGCATCCCGGCAACGTCAGTCCCTAGAGCCGGTGTTTCGGCGGCTGAACTGACAGTCACAAGTTTGCGGTCACGTCTGACCCCAGATCATATCAATGATTATCTTTCCAAAATCAGCAGACTGGTACAGAAGTTGCATGTAAGTTACTAGTTATTTTTACGAGGCTTTGTTAAGTAGCCTAATTTGGTATGTAGCCTAATTAATTGTTAGGTAATCTCTCTCACCCTCTTTCTCAACTCCGTGCCTTGGATAGATTTAAGTTACATTTTGACAAAAACCTGCCAGATCTAATAATTTGTCTATTATTATGTTTTTGGTTAAGTTATTGTTAAACATGATTTTTTAAATTACTTTGAAACAAACGAGGGTCTCTGTTTAAGAACGCCGGCTCGCAGCTGCAGGTTCCCCAGCTTTAAAGCACCGCAGCGCATATATCTTCAAGTTTAGGCTAACCGAACGTCCAGTTTAACTGCCACAAGTTGTTGTTCTTGTAATAAAGACCTCATCAAGGAAAAACACTGTATTTTAATATTTTCATTGGATTTTTCATTTATAAAAAGTTAAATTAACAATGAATTTGAATATAAAAAAATTAATGATTAATTGATAGTCGATCGTTAATTCTCCCGACGATCAACGAAGAAAGTTTCATGAAATACCCATCCCTAGTGCCTTGCGAAAGTATTCGGCCCCCTTGAACATTTCGACCGTTTGCCACATTTCAGGCTTCAAACATAAAGATATAAAACTGTATTTTTTGTGAAGAAGCAACAACAACAAGTGGGACACAATCATGAAGTGGAACAAAATTTATTGGATATTTCAAACTTTTTTAACAAATAAAAACCTGACAAATTGGGCGAGCAAAATTATTCGACCCCTTTACTATCAGTGCAGCAAACTCTCTCCAGAAGTTCAGTGAGGATCTCTGAATGATCCAATGTTGACCTAAATGACTAATAATGATAAATAGAATGTGTGTAATCAAGTTTCCGTATAAATGCACCTGCTCTGTGATAGTCTCAGAAGTCCGTTGAAAGCACAGAGAGCATCATGAAGAACAAGGAACACACCAGGCAGGTCCGAGATACTGTTGTGGAGAAGTTCAAAGCTGGATTTGGATACAGAAAGATTTCCCAAGCTTTAAACATCCCAAGGAGCACTGTGCAAGCAATAATATTGAAATGGAAGGATTATCAGACCACTGCAAATCTACCAAGACCCGGACGTCCCTCTAAACTTTCAGCTCATCCAAGGAGAAGACTGATCAGAGATGCAGCCAAGAGGCCCATGATCACTCTGGATGAACTGCAGAGATCTACAGCTGAGTGGGGCGAGTCTTTCCATAGGACAACAATCAGTCGTAAACTGCACAAATCTGGCCTTTATGGAAGAGTGGCAAGAAGAAAGCCATTTCTGAAAGATATCCATAAAAGGTGTCGTTTAAAGTTTGCCACAAGCCACCTGGGAGACACCAAACATGTGGAAGGTGCTCTGGTCAGATGAAACCAAAATGGAACTTTTTGGCAACAATGCAAAACGTTATGTTTGGTGTTAAAGCAACACAGCTCATCACCCTGAACACACCATCCCCACTGTCAAACATGGTGGTGGCAGCATCATAATTTGGGCCTGCTTCTCTTCAGCAGGGACGGGGAAGATGGCTAAAATTGATGGGAAGATGGATGGAGCCAAATACAGGACCATTCTGGAAGAAAACCTGATGGAGTCTGCAAAAGACCTGAGACTGGGACGGAGATTTGTCTTCCAACAAGACAATGATCCAAAACATAAAGCAAAATCTAAAATGGAATGGTTCACAAATAAACGTAACCAGGTGTTACAATGGCAAAGTCAAAGTCCAGACCTGAAACCAATCGAGAATCTGTGGAAAGAACTGAAAACTGCTGTTCACAAACACTCTCCATCCATCCAACCACACTGAGCTTGAGCTGTTTTGCAAGGAGGAATGGGGAAAAATGTCAGTCTCTCGATGTGCAAAACTGATAGAGACATACCCCAAGCGACTTACAGATGTAATCGCAGCAAAAGGTGGCGCTACAAAGTATTAACTTAAGGGGGCCGAATAATTTTGCTCGCCCAATTTGTCAGTTTTTTATTTGTTAAAAAAGTTTGAAATATCCAATAAATTTCGTTCCACTTCACGATTGTGTCCCACTTGTTGTTGCTTCTTATCAAAAAATTACAGTTTTATATCTTTATGTTTAAAGCCTGAAATGTGGCAAAAGGTCAATATGTTCAAGGGGGCCGAATACTTTCGCAAGGCACTGTATTAATGTGCTAACATGCTGATCCCAGAGCGGTCTGTGTAATAATGTATACAAATGTAAAGAAACACACGCTGAAGACATCATGATACAGTGTATTCAAAACAAGGTTTTAAAAAGGTCTATTTTTGCCTCTCTTTAACGATCAACCATGTATCCAATTAATCTATGGGCCTTGTGGAGATCATTTCAGGGAGTTACTGTTTGAGAAATAATAATGAGAAAGACATAAAAGAAACAACTGCAACAGATGTTAAACAGAAAACTGTTAGGTTGCTTTTTGGCTGTTGCAAGAAAGTCAAAGTCAATGTGACGTTAAACTTGAATAAGTTATTAATGTATGATTTATTAATGCTCTAGACTTGTGCAACAAGGACGAGATCCCACTTCCCCACAGCTGCAGTTTCTACAAGGTGAAACATGAAAAAATTATGAGTCTAGTCTAACTACCACACCTTCTATAACTTACACTCACCAAATTACTAATAAATTTACACAGTTCTATTGTGTATTCAAAATGTTAGGACATGTTGATTGGAAAGTGTGTTAATCTAGACACTTAATCTAGACAATGATGATCGAAGAAGAGGTACCGTTTGTGATGGGGAAACTTTTGTCTTCCTCTCCTCTTTCTGTTGAGTTCTCTCCTTCTTGGGCCTGTCCCGTTTCTCTTTCTCCTCATCACTCTCCTCCTTCTCCCCCTCCCAGCGATTATCGTGCATGCTATTAAAAACAGAGTCTGTGGTTATCCTGTATGCTATTAAAGACAAGCAGTGACAGAAACTAAAACACCAGATACAGACGAAGCCTTGGAAGAGACTACCTGTAGCTCTGTCTCTGTCCTCGTTCCCTCCCACGGCCTTGATCTCCACGCTCCCCCCCCCTGGGTCCTCTGCCCTGCACCAGAAAGTCTCCAAATGTGGGCGCCTGAGGGGGCTTCTTCACATCGTCTATGGAAGGAAAAAACATGCTGGTCTTAACAAGGTAGAGACTAGGACAGCAGTCTTAGCCCTGAGGCCAGCTGGACATCATCTACAGGTTCCTAATAAGATCCATCAGCACTGTCAAATCTGAAATCATTTTCCAAGCTGTTAAATATTCTCAGTTCAAAGTGTGAGCAAGTCTCAGAGCACATTTAAGGCTTGTCCCACATTTAGCCAGTCAGCTAATTAAGTATGTACAAATTATTTTGTTCAAACAGGTACCTCATACATGCACCTGGAGAAACGCAAGCTCAGGCTAAATTTGTATTACCACAAGCCTTTTTTAATCCAAATGTAACTTTGTTATAATCTTTTGTGAGTTAACAAAGCACTTAAATACATAATCATTTCTAAATTAAATTCAGTATTGCCATGCATACTGTATTTGCAAAATGCCTAATAATGCCTAATAATTCAATCATATTATTTTTTTAATACATTTAGCAGCCTAAATACTGTTTGGTCACATTTTAAAGTGGAGATCGATTAATACAATTAAAAAAACTACATGTTAACTGTTCTTGGATTTAATCAAACACAAGTGACACCATGCTGCTGTTCTGTGTTGAATTAGAAGGAAGCGATATGCAGTCTTCTGACCCAAGTACAAAGACTTGAAATCTGTGGAACCTGATGGCCTTAAACGCTTTAATATAATTGCATTTTAATGTATGAATTTTAATTCCAAAATTTGTTTTTATTCTGCAGGCATTAACATATAGTTTATTGTCTAGTTGGACATTCATTGTAATTAAGAATCATCTTAACTGACTTGGTTAAAGTAAAGGTTTGATTAAAGAAACCCCTGCAACACCTGTCAGATGAACAGAGAGACGTGTTACCATAGACCAAATATATCACTGGATGTAGCATGTGTAATTTCACCCATTGGTTTGTAAAGATCTGATTTGTGTCATTGAATTTGCCGTTACGGGCGCAGACACATTGGTTGCGGATGTGATGATATTAGACGAGAGGGAGGAGTAATCTAGATAGCTAACTGATATTATTTGGGATGCTAACGAAAAACAGTATTAAAACATAATGTAAAACAAAACGTTACTTACCAGAAAAACTGAACTACCAACTCCTTTGATTGTCTTGTTGTACAACCGAACGCCATAGCCATGCCCTAAACGCCCCTTTGCTTTATTGACAATTTTTAAATTAACGAGCCCATAATTCAAAAAAATGTAATCATTATGTATTGCAGAAGGCTTAAATCTAGCGATTGAGATGATATATTCATTATGAAAATGTTTCCTGAGGTAATAAATCAAGTGAGAAGTGTCTCAAATTCTCATAGACTACTACAGAAACCGACCTATTTTGCAACCAGACGTATCGCCCCCAGCTGGAATTCAGATAGAATACAGGTTTAAGGCACTTATGCATTTGCGTCACTTCGCAAAGTGGATGCTTACCCTGTGCGTGTTTCACACCTGCTTGGGAAACGATGTGTAAGCAGCAAGCCATATATTTTTAATTCAAACAGCTGTACTATTTCCAGACACAACAGAAGATACAATGTGGAGCGAAACCACAAACATATGCAGTATGCAACAAACGCAATCTGAGTCCCATGCTGTTGGCTAACATGTGGCCCCACTGTGAGGCAGTATGGGGGAACCATGCCCCCTAGCTGTGGGGAGGACACATAGAGGAGAGGTCATAATCAGTAAAAAGAGCCACACCCAGAACAACGACTGTCCACCACATCGAATTGTATGCAGTGTTCACTAATCTGCATGAATTAAAATATCTGCAACAAAAGTTTTATAAATTAAAAAAAGGGAAGGAATCAGACCGGAACCATACAGTCAATAAGTCAATATTCACAGCTTTTAGAAATGAGACTCAACTCTGAATGAAACCCTGAATAACACTCTCCTGTGTAGCAGTTTGAAGTGAGCATGAAAGGGTTAACTGTTTGATTTGTTTGGGTTGGAGAAGGACAACAGGCTATTTAGACGTTCTTCTTCAGTCTGTCTGAAGTAAACACGGTAACACCTTGTCATCTGAGTGGGGGGGTTTGACTTGCCTCTCCGGTTGCCTCCCTTGTCTGGCAGAATGCCCTCTGCAACAGCAGCTGGGTCCTCCTTGAACCTGTGAAAGACTGTAGCGTCAGACTGCTGGATCACACCATCACTGTGCATTTCCATCACCTGTCAAACCCTGCCTCCACCTTACAAACACACAGACAGACACCACCCTGCAAACACACAGACAGACACCACCCTGCAAACACACAGACAACATCCTGATCAGCCTTCCCCACACACACATGAACCTAGAGAAAGGATGCATGCAGTGCAGGTGTCAGCTGTTCAGGCGTTTCTGAATGAGGCCCTGGCTGTCTGTCTCAGGCATTTCTGAATGACGCCCCGGCTGTCTGTCTGAGGCGTTCCTGAATGACTCCCCGGCTGTCGGTCTGAGGCATTTCTGAATGACGCCCTGTGAGGTGTTTCTGATGAAGCCCTGGCTGTCTGAGGCGTTTGGAAGTGAGTTGCAATCAGCTCCAGTCACTCACATGGTGTCAGTCTTCTGGGCGTCCCACTCCCGTCTCCACTCGCCTGTGGCGTTTCGGTGCCTGGCCAAACGCTCTTCGTCTATCTCCTCGCGCTCCTTCTTCCAGCGAAGGTACTCTGCACGCTCCCGGCCTGTCATAGACATGGTCATATCCATGGAGCCCCTGTGGCCTCCCGGCCTTCGACTCTGGGGGAGGAGGAAAGGAGGATGTTTGGTTGCATAATGTTGGTGGGAGGAGGATGTGGATGGCAGGAAGTAGAGGACAATGTTACAAGCTAATATCGCTCCTTCTCATTTTACCATTAGATTAACATTTCGCCTAGTGATTAAATCTGCAAATTCTGTAATTACTCTCAACAACTGAATCTTTAATCTGACAGGTCACTGACATCTTCTTCAAATCGTAACACTCACTGTCCACTCCTTTTCCAGTTCAGATCCAGTCTTCACGTTGTCAAAGTCCAGTCCTCCCCAGTTCCGGACATGTCGGCGGCTGCCCTCCTTGCGGTCCAAGTCAGGCACCGGCCCTGAGCGCCTCGGGTCGTCAAGGAAATTACGGATTGGCTTGTCTCCTTCAGTAGGCTGCAGAGATTTCAAAACTTCTTTACATACAGCCTCCATTTCTATACTGTCATGAATTTATTAGATCGCATACAGATTTTCCTCAAATGGCCTGTAACGTACCCGTTGTCCTCTTTCGTACTCTGCAATCTTCTCCATCTCTTCGTTCATTAGCTCAATGTTCTGTCTCCTCTTCTCCTCCCACTCCTTTAGAGGAAACAGAAAGAAAATGAACTAAGAGAACAATAGATTATTGCATTCCAGTTATGATATCGTCAATAGATTATTGCATTCCAGTTATGATATCGTCACAAACATATGAATTGGTACTTCAGTTGTTAAACACGAAATATGTAAATTATTTTTCTAATACATAAAGGATCCACTTCCATTCCCATTATAAAGAAACAAATATCCTCATCACCAAGACACAATCAACTGTCTAACTAACCAACAGAGATACAACTGGTACACATCTGTGTGGTTATTAATAATCTATAACCAGGCACACCCATAGCACCATGCATTCACAGACCTTAGACTTTCTATCATCACCCTGAGGTCCTCCTCCCTCTTCTCTTTCTCTTCTTCCTCCTCTTCCTCCTCCTCTTCCTCTCCTTCCTCGTGGCCCACGATCCCCGCGACCAGGGCCCTCTCCTGGACCCTCCATGCCCAGACCTCTGTCTTCTCTTGTCCATCTGTCCTCTCTTGTCCGTCTCTCCTCCCTAGGCGGTCTGTCCTCCCTAGGCGGTCTGTCCTCCCTAGGCGGTCTGTCCTCCCTAGGCGGTCTGTCCTCCCTAGGCGGTCTGTCCTCCCTAGGCGGTCTGTCCTCCCTAGGCGGTCTGTCGTGGACCTGGCGTGGGTCTGCTATTGGCCTATCGGGACGCTGCTCTCTCCTCTCCTGCCGTATGCCACCCCCTCTCTGCCCCCCCCTGCTGAGTCGTCCTGACCCGGGCCTCTGCGTGGAGCTTTCATCCTGGTGTCTAGAGACATCCCCCTCCTCAGAGTCCCGCCTGCCTCGAGACGGCCCTTTTTTCCAGTCATTGACCACCCGTTTCTCCTGCAGGGAGAAGATACAATTTGATTAGATCTAAGGGTGTAGATGTCTGTGACCATAGTGCTATCAGAGAATATTGGTCTAAAAATGTAACATTGGTCTGATGTGAAGGTTAGCACCGACGTGACGGTAACATGTGTCCAGTGGAGGCTCATCAGGGATGGAAGGGGAGGATCATCGTCCTAAGTAAATTTAATAAAACAATGGTATAAATAAAATCAAAGTTCTCTTTTTTAGATGAGTCCAAGTCAATTACTTGAGTCTCCAACTTTGGTTCTAACTCGCACTGAAGTCACCAATTAATTGACATGTGACTTGACTTCCAATCTGTTCAAAAGACTGAGACTTGTAGTCATACGACTTGTGCCTTAAATACAGAAGAGTTAAAACTAAGTAAAACATGCCTTCACACCCTGTTCTGGTCAGGCTCAGAGTCTGACAGCTGAAGAGATCAAAGTTGAAAGTCACATAGGTAACATTAGTCTAGGTAACGTTAGCGACAGTTCTCCTCAGAGAAGTGAGTGTGAAGCCAGCAGCCAAAATGGTAATTGGAAGTGCACTTGTTCCATTTGTATTAGCTTTTAGCTATGAAGACTTTAAAATTGAAGGAGGCAGAGATGTAGCTATCACAACATCAAACTTCATGCGCCACTTAAAGGGACACAGGGAGAGGTTAGTCAGACTTGGTTAGCAGGTAAGTAACATATCGTTACATTATCTAGTTAATGTTGCAAATAACACAAATAAGGTTTTGTTAGCTAGCTAGCTAACTTCTTGCAGCTAAAACATTGATTGCCAGCTATCTTTTGGATTCTCACTGAATGTTTTCAGAACATGAAGAGCTGTTCACACATGGTTAACCTAAGACTTGACTTTGATTTGCATTCAGGGACAAGACATCTCGGGATGAAACTTTATGGTAAAAGAAACATTTTTAGTGGTATTCAATAGAGAAAACAGCACTCTCTCTGAGAGAAACTAGAATAACCAGAGGATGGAAAATCATGATTCTCCTCTAAGCTATGCTTCCTGTATTCAGTAACTTGGCGGTTCGTGGGTAAACCTTCATTCCATATACTTGCACAGTAATTAAGATGCATAGAGGAGGATGTCCTCCGACCGATCTGATTTGTTAAAACTGACATGTTTTTTATCCAATGAAAGAGTCAGTGGATGAAAACAGCTTTTTTTAAGTGTGATGTGGAATTACAGTGATGTTGAATTGTATAATGTTTGTACAGCCAAACATTTGGTCGCCTAGGGCACCAAAAAAGTTGAAAAAATAAAAAAAAGGTTTGTTAGGCTGTTTCGCGCTGCACACTTGAATCCTGCGCAAGCAGAAATGTAATGCAGTGAGTCTTAATAAATTCAGTTGTTGACAGAAATGAGCAGGTAGAATTCCTACACATCACTGATGCGTGAGAGCCAGGAATTTTAATTTATTTATTTCACCTCACTTGTTCATTTAAATTATGCTTGTGGTTACAGATCCTGACGTAATTTATCTCAATCCATGCAACAAACTAGCTAGCTAGCTGCACTGCACTGTAGATAGATCAAACCAATAGGTAGAAGCAAAAAAAATGTTAGCTGTCTAGCCAGCTAACATTTTACAACTAGCAAAGGTGCGTGCCATTGATTCGTATTTGGGATATTGACAGTGTTTCAGTAGTTAGTTAATGGTGTAGTAATGTGATGAAAGTACATAGTGGCACCTGTAAATTAATCTAGACATACCCGACACAGACTTCATGCCTGAAACTGTGCCTTCTATTCTGCATGGAAAAAGATGTGCAGTCTTATTCAATACACAATGTTGATGACAAGTTAAGACCTAATTAGCCTAATACTTCATACATCAATAAACGTTTCAGCAAAAATCTTGTTCATATTGGTACATTCATAATCAGACCCACTTAGACATACTAAAGACGGGTAAACGTAGTGGTGTAATGTTGCCTCTCCACAAGCTCATCCACACAACATAGAAGTTTCTGGAAGAGAGTATCAAACATGCGATTCAAGGTGTCAAGAGCCTTGAGAGCTTTTTTCAAGGCAGGGCAGACCAGGACAATGACACAACACATTTAACATATCCCTTCTCATCTGAAAAGGGGACCTTAATGGTGTGAAATGTAGGGTGGCTCGTGGCTGTAGTGCCATCTGGGCCCAGCGAAGTCTCAACAGGCTTTGATTAAACTGCACTTCAGCTTGTCTCACCAAGCCCATGGGAGCTGAAAAAAAAATGTCTGTCTGAAAGGAGGTGACGCAAACTTTAATTAACCTCAGGAGCTTGACAGCATACAATTTAGCCCCAGGGTGCACCCTATTCTCTACAAAGTTACCTGCACCCCATAGGACCTGACTGAATGTAGTGCCCTAAGTAGGACATAGCATGGTTTGTAGGAGCACGTACATCGGTAGAACGTAGGGATATAACTCTTACACAAGTAAATATACAGAGGTTGGATAATCAAGCTGAAACATGCATAGAACAAGAAACATTAGTGTTATTATAAAATAAAACCATTTAAAATGCTTCAAAGGGGGCATGGTAAGGTCCAGATGTGAAGCCAGTTCATAGCTCTTTCAGCCCAAAAAAGAAATTCTTAACCTTTCTCCACTGTCTCTCAAAATGAAATATCAATCTATGAAAAAAAATCTAAAAAACACAATAATAAAAAAACAGCAGTGCAGGTCAGCGTTTTCTGTTCTGTCAGGTGTACCACGCTCAGCTAATCTCATTTCACCCAGCTGCTCTAAAATATGACTCATCCCTAATCTCATCCAGCTATCACTGCTGTGAAATACAAATGGTTTGACTGGAAGGAAACTGAAACATAAAACTTGTTATGGTAGAAGCCAATTTAAAGGTCATTTGGATGCCATGCGTTTAAGTGCATATTACCATGTTTTCATATCATTGTCTCTGCCTACTCTCATATGGTCATTAACTATACGTTGTTAGTCTGGCCAAATGTGGCCTTACCCCTGCAGGTTTGGAGAGGTCAATGGTAACCGTAAAGTTCTCCTTCTCTGTCCTCCGTCTGTCTCCCTCTGGTGTGACATCATGGAGGCGGGGCTTCCTGTAAGGGTGTGTCTTCACCGCAATACCCTCCTGCTCTGCCTTCTTTTTGTCCTCCTCTATTTCCTGGAAAATTATAACAAAAGTTGTCTGTAAGAATCCAAACAAACGCTCATCAGTGTCTCACATTATCCAGACAAATCAAGCATTAAAGGATCACTCCAGACCCCTAAACAACTCAAAATGGTTGTGCCGGTCACGTTTCCAACACGACAGTCACAAAAAAACTCAGCGCGTTCTGGGAGTTGGGAATTAATCAAAGTCGTTTATTTATCATATGCATCGAATAACATCACATCATCCTATGCAGGGAAATTTTTGACTTAGCTCGACACATCTAAGCAATGGGCTTAAAAAGATTACAACAATATAAGGAATTTTAAAACAACAATAATAATAGTAATAATAATAATAACACGCTATGTACTGATCAGTGATCCGGAAAGTGTACAACATTATAAGTAATAAATATTATAAATATGGCATGGAAAATTGCTTTTAAAGGTGCATTTCGCTACATCAGATGTAGAGAGCATAAAGTGACCAGAGAATGTTAGTGCTCAATAGATTTGTGTTCCATGTTGAGCAGTCGAATGGCCTGGGGGAAGAAACTGTTTTTGAGTCTGGTAGTCCGTGCCTTGATGCTCCGGTAACGTCTACCAGACGGCAGCAGCGAGAAAAGTCCACGGCCTGGATGGCTGTGGTCTTTTAGGATGTTCTGAGTTTTACTAAGGCATCGCTTCTGGTAGATGCCTTGCACAGGGGGGATACAGCAGCCTATGATGCGCTCCGCTGACTTCACCACCCTCTGAAGGGCCTTACAATCAGCAGCGGAGCAGCTGCCGTGCCAGGCCATAATGCAGCCCGAGAGGATGCTCTCAACTAGGGCTGAACGATGTTGTGTTTTAGCATCGACATCGCGATGTGCGCATGTGCGATAGTCACATCGCCGGAACATGCGATGTGAAGAAGGGTAGCACCCAATGACAGTATAGGTAGCACCACAGTTTACACAAGTTTGTTGTTTGGTTTGTTGCTGGGATGACATGCACGCTCCGCATGCCTGCACAGTGATTGGTTCGCTGTGATTGGTTGTTGTGCCGCTGCTCACAGCCAACATTCTCTGTCCCTGGCAGACCTGTACTAGCAAAAGATGAGCGACGAAGAGGATACGCATTACGCAGGAAAAAAAGGATGGTTTCATCCCAAAAATAAGGTCAAAATCTTTGGGACTATTTCAGCTACAAAAAATAGGATGACCAAAAACAGGTACTTTGTCAGGAATGTTATAAAGTTGTGGCAACAAAACAAGGAAAAACCACCCATTTGTCTGATCACTTAAAACGGCACCACAAAGCTCTTTACGACGAGTACAAAATAGGGTTGGGCCGATAGATGATACCATCGTCCATCGGCGATGGCTGACAGACATCTCGATGTAGAGGTGGCATCGTGATTTCATCGCCCCAAGATGAAAGATACCATATTTTAGCGCATAAAGTGCACTCCCGATCATTTTTGTAAAACGTTGACAGTAATCTCCCCTCGCCCAGAACTGATTGATGGCCACTCAGC
>JACXGM010013971.1:0-22521 GCA_016801145.1 Umbra pygmaea | reverse complement strand
CGGTTGCTCTAGATGTAATTTGCATGTGAAAAAAGGAGTCAGTCCGACGTGGTATTTCTAGCTACTGGGAATGATGTAATGCTCTATTCTATATATTTGTGCATGTACATTGAAATTCAGACGTTGATTTGAGCCCAACCACTGTGTGGATTAGCCCCACCATAGTTATGCCAAAAGAAATACTCTGGCGCCGCCACTGTTCCCGCGGCTATGGCCGTATACCCACTAGGAAAGCTCAAGAAATTCTGTATACCCACTTAAAAAAGCGCAAGGATACGTAACAACATCATTATGTGACATTCAGTAGCCGGTAGCATACTCAACGTTATGCCATAAAGGAAGATATTCATTTTACGATGAAGCGCACCAGGAGACTTTGTTCCATATCAGCACAGCTCATTAACTCCTGGTATGCTTAATTGTCAATCTCCAATGATGGGCCGGTCCGAGTCTTGGATGGCCAATAGCATTCCGCATTTCACTTAATGCACTCTGGGTAATGAAGTTTAGCTCTTGATTTAAATGGACATTAACCACTATCAAACCTCCTTTTTCCTGGGAAGCGCTAAACTCCATTTCCCAGGGTGCACTGAATGACACAATACCTATCCCTGCATTTTCAAAAAGTATTTCAGTAGAGCTATACATTGTATCAATTAGTTTACAACATTGCTAAACTTTTTCTCACATTTTAAGCACTGTTCAGCTATGTGTAAAACAGTGGGGATATGCACAACTAAAACATGAACCTTTAAAACGCACAACGCACATTGGAACGGCTTCATGAAAGCAGTTGTTTAACTGCTAAAAATAATGAATCGGCTGACCGGCATCTGAGACAGAGCGAGAGAGCATTGAGAAAAGTGTTTGGGAACGAAATTACTGCTTTTACACAGATTCTGTCAACTCCAACCGATTAAATCAGCCACACAGGTAGTGTCTCCTCGCTAACTAAGCCACAACCAGTTAACTTTCCTTTAGCTTAAGCCAAACAAACCACTTGTTAGGTACAGGATGTCAGCTAAATATCATCATTAATTATGAATAGTAATGTTATTGACCATGAATGTATTAGATTTGTGTCTGACTAGAATGTTTGATTATTGTTATTGTGTCATACTTGCTAGCCACACATTTTGCAGCATATTGTATGTGGGAAATGCTAACTAGATTATCCGGCAATTTATAGAAGGAAATTGTTAATGATAGGACATCAGGCTATATACTGAAGTACTATATTGTATAGTAATTGAATTTATCAACATAGATGTATTAATTTGCTCATTGCTGGCTTGTATTTTAGGATAGAGTAGAGCATTGAGTGTGAAACCAAAGATTGACCATCAGAATCCTTGATCCTCTACTGAATAAAACTTCAGCCAGACACGACACATGCTATAAAGTGGAGTTTCATAGGTTGCATTATAGCAAAAGTTGGATTCTTGTTTTGGATATGTTTAGTTTTTAGCAGTGGAACATCATCCAGGGTGTTACACAGGGTTAGGTGTAAATCTTCAGTGAGATCCTTCACAGATGTGTCAATTCTGACATCATTGGTATGGTAGAATGTGTAAGGAAGGGTATCCAAGAACCTTTGGGTTGACAGAGAATTTATATTGCGGCTCTTAAAACTCCCCGTTTGGGATCCAATTGGAGTAACTGATGTGACAGTAAATGAAATCAAATGGTGGTCTGAAATTCCTGGATTATGAGGATAAACACTGAGATCTACAACATCTATTCCATGAGACAAATCAAGGTCCAACATGTGACTATGGCAGTGTGTAGGTCCTGAGACATGTTGGACAAAACCCACTGAGTAAATTATTGCTATAAAAGCCTTTTGGAGAGCGTCATTCAAGTTCTCCATATGAATCGTTAAAATCAACACAAATTATAATATTATTTGCCATGACTACAAGGCCAGAAAATAATTCAGGGATTTCATTAAGAAACACTGTGTATAACCCAGGTGGCCTGTAGATAGTTGCTATAAAAAGATTGATTAAGCTGCATAGATTTCATAGAACCTCAAAAGACACAAACCCAGATATTTTTTGGGGTGTAAGGACTATAGTTCAGTGGACTCAGTGCGATTCGGGGGTGAAGTTGCAACATTGTTTCATTTTTCATTTGGTTCGGTTTGCTTTCACACTGCACTTTGTCAAACGCACCAAACACTGTCAACACACATCACTTGGCCGGGCTGTAACCGAGCAATGGATTACAATGAAAAGGTCCAAGGCAAACTCACAAAATCACAGGTCATTTCGAATTAAACCCGAGGCAAAACGATGACCCGCTTACACTGCATTATCCTGCTTATTACAAGACTACTGTAGAATTAAATTCATTTGACACAAAATAGGCTATTGATTTAAAAATGTTATCCTGATTCTAGGATGAGAACTGTAGGTTCCGAAAAAAATAAAAATGAAAAATAATCTCCAGAGGAAATTATAAAATACACAGTTTTTTGGTTTGCTTCCTGTATTTAGGTCAGATTGCGTTCACACCTAAAGTGAACTGAACCCTAGTTCACTTGGAAGCAGAGCGAGACCCCAATTTTCATGCGGACCAGAGTTTGTTTAATCCGCACCAGAGTTCGGATGAGCTTTCACACCAGCCCAAACAAACTTTTGTAATAGTAATCTTTTTTATTTATGACAGAAATGGTGGAAGGCTTTATTTTTGTAAGATTACTAAGGTGAACACCACTTAGTTTAGCCTTTCTCAACCTGGATCGAGGTACAGTTACAGTCTCAATGAGGAAAACTGAACTCACTTCACTGGCTATGCTAATGGTGGTCTCCAATAAGCTACCAGACTGGCTAAAACCTGCAGCCTAAACTGCACCCTTCTTCATGGTGAGGCTATTGGAGTTAGACTCCTGTTTATGTTATTAGATAAAAGACGTGCACCACTCCAGCTAGGATAGAGTCTGTCACTGTCTACAATATCTACAATTATCTCCTGTGACAGGCAGATCTCCATCTTCAGCCAGCAATTGAGTTGTGTGAATCTTGCTGTAGATCTCTGGGAGGGGGCCAGAGACAATTACTCAATGTCCACACTGTGATAGATTGAATATCATTTTGAATGCTATGGAATGTTGCACCTTCACGTTTTGTTGCGCAGATTCATGCGAGAACATTCCACACATTCCATACCATTCAAAATTATATTCAATCGTTCACAGTTGAGGTTAAGGTTAGGCATGAGGTTACTAACGGTTATGTTTAATCCCACAAAATTAGGAAACATGAATGCAGCACACGTTACATTGGAACTGGCGTAAAGCTATCAATGTTGGGTAAAGTTAACACGTACTATAGGATAGGCTAAACGCACTGGCTATGCTGTTTATTGAGCGGGACTTCCTCTAAAAATCACAGGACTTCAATGACTTGGTGATTAACATGTTTGTGTCCCAGGTTTGTCGATGGCCTATAGGCCTCTTTAAGACCATCATATACATTTCCTTTTCCTTTCGTGTCTATATTGCATGTCTCTTTTCTATAATGACAGTACCTTCTGCTGTGTTCACTGTACGAAATTGTTTTATTCGGGACATGATGTTTGATATTAATGTGTTGCAAAACAGTTGTGATAAAAACAGTTGTAGTATCTATTGGCAGTCATTACAGTTGTAACACGTTTTGTAGTGCATCCCTAGGTGGCCCGTTCTCTGACATTGTAGGCTATGATAGACCATTCTGTACTACCATGTAGCCTATCATTCCATCATTCTTGCATATGGCAAGTGCTAATGTGTACATAGAAATATTACAGTTTTTTGCCATAAGTACCATTCTTATGGGTACTTCCGGTGCCAGCCCGAGGCATAATCCATTGCACAGGTGACTCCGTGTGGTGGGAGGGGGCCCCCAAATCATATTCTGCTTAGGGCCCCCGAAAGGCTTGAACCGGCACTGGGTACTTCTCTATAGTGTTATGGAAGAGCACTTGCTATAACAATTTACAGTGCCTTGCGATAGTATTCGGCCCCCTTGAACATTTCAACCTTTTGCCACATTTCAGACTTCAAACATAAAGATAGAAAACTGTTAAATATTTGTGAAGAATCAACAACAAGTGGGACACAATCATGAAGTGGAACGAAATTTATTGGATATTTCAAACAAAGTAACCAAACACACCCATCCAAGGACTTTAGTTCTCACAATGGCAGAAGACCTGATGTGTAAATCAACCAAAAAAACGGCACTCAGAGCAGAAATAAATGTCCTTCAATTATGTTTAATCGTTTAGTGCAGTAGTCATTTAAACGAACGCGTTTCGGCCACCGCCTTCGTCAGCGTTTTTAAAAAATAACAAAGTGGGCTTGGCATTATTTATAGTGGTGTCATTCACTCTACAATTGGTTAGGTCTAACAATTACAAATTACGTCATCAACAGTAAGCCATCAATTAAGCATACAATTAACCTTCTACAATTCATTTAACTATATGTAGTTCCTATACAAACATACACACACACCATCATTTACTTACAGCAAAACATCCACCACAGAATCATAAACATTATAACAACACTCTTAATTAGATATTCAAAGACATAAATACTACTTATAATTTTTTAACCAGGAACACATTAATTTGTAGCATAGTTTATAGTGGTGTCATTCACTCTGCAAATAGTTAGGTATAAAAATGCAAATTACATCATCAACAAGTAAGCCATCAATTGAGCATACAATTAACCATCTACGATACATTTAACTATATGTAGGTCCTATACATTCACCATTAACTTACAGCAAAACATCCGCCACAGAGTCATAAACATTATAAACAACACTCTTAATTAAATAAATAATCAAAGACATCAATTCTACTTGCATTTTTTAACCAGGAACACATTAATTGGTCCACACAATTTATATAATATTGTAGACAACTATTTTAATGGTCAATTATACCCGTTGCTCACAGAAAAAATCCTAGAAGTTCTTCATTTAAGCCTTTAGGACTCTCTGTGCCCAATGCGTGAATATAATATGCCTCCCTCTGTAGTAATAATTTTTCCCTGTCACCCTTTTCATCGGTTGTACTATTTCCAAACCCTGAAAACGCAATTGACAAACATAAATGATGCCAAGCACACTTTGTTATTTTTTAAAAACGCTGACGAAGGCGGTGGCCGAAACGCGTTCGTTTAAATGACTACTGCACTAAACGATTAAACATAATTGAAGGACATTTATTCCTGCTGTGAGTGCCGTTTTTTTGGTTGATTTACAGATTAATGATTGAAACGAGCACCCTGAGATAGTCTATATAACTTTTTTTGATTAGGAGTTGAGCAGTTCTTTCAACTTTACTTAGAAGACCTGATGTGTCATCAAGGACCACAATCACCTAAACCAGTGGTTCCCAAACCTCTCCTCAGGGAACAACAGACAGGCCATGTTTTTATTTTCCCCCTGAAATAACTGATTAAATGAGTCAACTATTACCTTTGACTAATTGAATCAGGTGTGCCATTTCCTGGTT
The DNA here is from genome assembly GCA_016801145.1 of Umbra pygmaea. Lineage (NCBI taxonomy): Eukaryota > Metazoa > Chordata > Actinopteri > Esociformes > Umbridae > Umbra > Umbra pygmaea. The sequence goes on along the minus strand of JACXGM010013971.1, from coordinate 17,004 downwards.
AAAAACACATGGCCTGCCTGGGGGTCCCCTAGGAGAGTTTTGGGAACCACTGACATAAACAACAACCTGTTGAACCTGATGCCACATAGTAAGAGATATCAGGGCTTCAATGCCATTAATCAGTAGGCTAAAAAACAGTTTCTACCCACAAGCCATAAAAGTACTCAATAACGGAGTACTTGAGTATGTTGTTTTAGCAACTTTGACATCATTGTGTATATTCTATTTTTTTCACTGCTTCTAAACCTACACTGCTTATGTGTAACCAAGCCATAAAACTGCTCAATAGCTGAACTGACACACACACCTGTGATTTACCCCACGGTCTTGTTTTACCACAAACCCTAACATCCCTGTGTATTTTCCAACTTACTGTCCAGTCTGGTGCAGTATTATATGTGTAATTTGAGACCTCAACTAATATTGCCACCAGTTTCTAATGGTTTATCCTCTTGATCTTTAATTCTTACCTTTGTTCAAACCTCTAATTGAACTAACATTTTTGAAAAAAAAACTAATGTGAAAGAAATGAAAGTATTTTTTCTCCAAAGCATGTGTGCTTTGACTCCACCATGACAACAGGGGAGTTAAAACTTTTACATTAAAGGAATAACGAATGTGTTGAAAACTAACACAAGCCTTAACAAAATAAGCTATAGTGTGTGGAAGGAATATTAAGGGGTTGTAGAGAACATGGATGAAAGAGTGTGATTTGTCTGGGTGTTGAAAGGTGCACCTAAACCATCAAAAACAGATAAAAACCACATGCTCAGAGAGAGTAGAGAGCCAGGAGTGGGAACCAGAAAATGTAATCCCCTGGTCTGTCGCATTACAGCTGCAGCCTGTTACATTAACGACCCAATCAGCATGGTCCAACACCAACCTGTTACAATAATGACTCAATCAGCTCCGCTCAACTGCAACGTGCAGAAAACAAAGAAACAACATAAACTAGGCAGATGGAGCGAGAAGACTGTAACAGCTGCAAGTACCATGTTACATGTGCCTAAGTAAACTTTTACATGATCTATTTTATCTAGTTACTCATCAGCATGTGATTGTACTTTAACTTCTTAAGAACGCTAGGAAGTAACTATTAAAACCATTGAACAATGTATTTGGAAGGGTTGGAATACTGTGTAAATCACAGAGAACATAGAACATTCAAGTTCTCTGTGACCTGGCGTGGGCTAGAGTTCCGCAGCTCCCTTCAGAACACACATAAAAACCTTGGACACAGCAAAAGTACATGCAAGTCCTCTTACATTTGGTCAAGCTAGTGAGTAATATTATACAAATTGTATCTTGGTATTTGTTGACCAAGCACTGTAACAAGAACCGGACAGTTTGGCAACATGTGCTTGATGTTCGAACATCCCACAACAGCGATGTGACAAAGCCTAAAAGGGAGTGGGAAATGACAAAATGTATTCCAGAAGATATTCCCTGATTTGGTGTTTTCATGATGATGGTGGAGCGCGCTGTCTAACATGTCAGTTCAATGTGCATATTTTGATTCACATACTGTACACATCAGATCATTCAGAGGCCCCTTGTGCCCTGTGTATGGGGGCATTGTTATCCTGGAAGTGACCACTCCCATCAGGGTAGAAATGAGGGATAAAAGTTATCACTTAAGAGATTATTTGCAGTGACCCTACCCTTAAAGTTTACAAACCAATAGATTTCAGCAGTATTTTCGAGTCTGCTCGAGCCGAGACAAAATAATTTCCATACTTTTTGTATTTACATTGTCATGTCTCCAGACAACAATTGCCCGTCTGTGGGTGTGCCATTCAAGGCATCTTGAGCTGGGTGCCTGAACACTCAGAAACGAGCACAGTCACATTGACTTACATGAAGAATTTCCCCGCAGTAGTACACATTTCTCCTGGGCTGTTTGCAAAGCCCCAGCTGGGATCTTTTGAATTCTTCTTGTGCGCAACCTCCGGAAGTTGCGTGGAATTCAAGAGAGACCTGCAAGTTTACACACTACAATTGTGTCTCGCCCCATGCTGTGCTCGAGTGAAGTCGGAATGTAAACGCGGTCTAAAGGGACAAATGGACCCAAACCATGCCAGGAAAATGCCCTCTACAGCATCTGCATTTGTTCTTTTTTTTTTCATTTGTAACCAGTCTGTATTTGGCAATAACTGTTCACATCCAAATCCTACTGAGTAATAATTAGCACAAAGACATTGTCAACATCTTTTCAATGTATTTTCAATATTGATTGCTTAGAGAAAGAGCTCTTTTCAGCAGTACTCAACATTCCATGAGAGCAAAACTTGGTCAAAAATGTTTTTAAGCAATTTACTTAAATCTGCTGTCCAAGACAAGAAAAGCACAAAGAAAAGGTTGGCTACCAGGGCCAGTCAAAAAAAAGGTTGGCTACTGGTTGTGCCAGTCAAACAAAACCAAATCTATTGCAAAACAAGATTAATAAAGATAAATTAAGGGATGTCAATTGCAATTCCTGGAAGTTGGACATACTTTAGTTTTTAACATTAAAATATAGTCCAGAAATGTATTGAAACCACATAAATTAATATTCATGCAATCAGCATGTCAACTATAACATTGATCCTGCAATAAATGTTGTCCAGTTTATAATTTTCCGTTTTTACTTATTGTAATGCTTCTTACAAGTGACATATCAGAGCTAAAAGCTAGTGATCAGATTACTTTAGAGTTTTTGCAATCTGAAAGTTGCATTAATGGTTACGATCTTATAGACTGTCACCTATCCAACCCTGCTCACATCATTGCTTAAAATATTATTTTTTGTTGGTGACATTTCTGTAAAATTAAGATGGGCTGGTGTACTGGAAACCAAAGAATTATTCAGCCTAACCGCACCCATCTCACAGCCAAAACAGTCTATAATAAACACTCATTTTTTTTAACGACATTTTCTGATTTCCCTAATTTTCTAATTTTTTTATTTTCTGATTTACTTTTTTTTCTGATTTACTAAATTGTTTCTGATTTACTTTATTTTCGGATTTACTTTTTTTTTTCTGATTTACTTTATTTGAACCCTTGTCTACATGACTGACATATGACATAAACCCAGGGAACCCACAAACCTAGGAACTCTGAGTGTCGAGAACCTTGCTGGATCCATTAGAACTGGTTTTCTTAGTCAGGAGTAAGCTCTCTCCCCTGCTCACTAACCTGTGGTTGTCTGCATACTCAAGATATTGGCTGTCCCTGTCTGTGTTTTAATACAGATTCCATGGAGGTTTTAAACCCAATGCTTTTTTCAACTCTTCCATTACCCATCCCCCTCACATACACACACAAAGAGACACACCAGAGAGAGAAAGACAGAAAGACTAAGTAACCCCCCTTCTGGCATTTTCCTAGCTATACATTAATCTAAAAACATCTGGATTTACAGTGCAACCTAAAGAGAAGAGGAAACCAAAGAAATATGGAAAACCAGCATGTGTGTGTTTGTGTGTACAGTGAATCTACATGTGTGTGTGTGTGTGCTCTGTCAGATTGTGAGATTTGATGTGTGGCTTTGTGTAGCAGATTGAATCCAGGAAAGAGTTGTAAGTAATGACACTCAACATTGTGTGTTCCAGACTGTTTATTGAGACTAGTCAATGTCTTGGCTGTGTGCTGCCATGTTAAGAGTTTCCATAAGGCTAGGGCCAAACCTTAATAAGCTGTTTGTGATGCATCGCATCAGATGGAAAATTATTTAATTGGGATGAATGGAAGGATTACACTGAAATGAGGAGCAGGAGGGTTGGAGCTGTTTATGTGTGTATGTGTGTGTTCCTACGTACACAAACTAAATGCACTTTGTTATTAACTAGAAATGAATGAACAATAACCTAAAACATCTTTCAAAGAGTAGAAACTTCAAAGGCTTTGTGACGCATTGGCAAGTACTTTTTATAGGACCTTCATATATAAGTCACAAACATTTTAATTTAAAATCTCCATTGGGTTTGTATCTGTGAATGGTCTGTACTCCCAAAAATAAAAAGTTGTGCTTTGGTGTTCCTCAAGGTTCTGGTTTTGGACCGCTATTGTTCTTATATATGCTGCTTCTTGGGGATGTCATCCGGAAACCTAATGTCCATTTTTACTGCCATGCTGATGACACAGCTGTACATTTTGACGAAAAAGGGCGAAGCCCTAAGATTGCATAACCTGGAAGCCTGTTAATCAGACATAAAGAAGTGGATGACAGAAAACGTTTTACTTCTAAATTCGGAAAAAAACAGATATGCTAGTGTTACATCCCAAGAAACAAAGACCTGCTGTCGAATCTGGCAATGAACATAAATGGCTGTACAGTTATCAGAAAAAAACTGTAAAAGACCTCTGTGTTACACTGGACCCAGGTCTCTGGTTTCACAAATATGTGAAATATATCTCAAGATCTAGCTTTTTCAACATAGCAAAAATTAAAAACCTCCTGTCAAGAAATGATGCAGAAAGGTTAATCTATGCTTTTTTTTACCTCATGATTGGATTATTGCAATGATCCCTTTTCTGGCTACATAGTTAGTCCTTAACACGGCCATCAGAGTTTTAACTAGATCTGCAAAATTTTAACATATTACCCCAATTCTAGTCTCTCTACCCGGTCTGTCTATTAAAGCTAGAGGTGATTTTAAAGTTTAACTGTTAACCTACAAAGCACTACATGGACTTCCTGTACTAATCTGTTTGATTTGGTACTGCCATACAGTACATACCTACACGTACGCTACATTCACAAGACGCCAGCCTTCTTACTGTTCCTAAAATTTGTAAACAAACAGCTGAAAGACGGGTTTTCTCATTCAGAGCTCTACTGTTGTGGAATGATCTGCCAACCCATATGAGAGATGTAGACTCGGGGCACTACCTTGCACCTGGCGCAGTGCAGCGCAAAGCCCGCGCAAGTGTTTTTGCTAGTTTAAGACTGACGCAGGTGTCAATTTCCCATCAAGCACCCACGTCATTTAAACAGCAAAGGCATAATTCTTGGCGAAGTGCTATCTTGAGGCTTCGGAATATGATTGTGCATTGACCAACAGAAACCTGGTCTAAAGTCAATGGCACAGCATTACAACATTATAACAGCAAACTAGTCAAATGCACCTAGTCGTATATACAGCACGCGCACAATATGCTTGTTACACACACACACACACACACACACACACACAGGGAAGCGCAGCAGCACAAAAACATGCAAAAATTACGAATAAAAATATGAATGTGCAAATCCGCCATCATAATAGCAATGCGCCATGGTACAAATGCACCTGGCTCTTACAGGGAATTGGAGATGACACTCTAATTGGTATATTGCATGTTACGCCCAAAACACACCCATGACTTAATGAAGACACTAAATACAACACTTTGGAACCAGGTGCCCGGCACACGGACCCTTTTCCGCCATTAAACTAGCAAAAGTAGATTTCGACACGCCCAAAGCGCACTTGCGCTTCATGCTGTGCGCTTAGATCATTAAAATATGGCCCTCTATCTCAACATTTAAGTCTATGTTGAAGACATCTCTTCAGAAAGTTCTATGATATAGTGTAGTGTGGCCCAGTGGGCTAAAAGTGTATGGCAGCACTGTTTGACGAACCACCCATGCTGGCTTGCGCAATAGGCTACCCTCTCTCCTCTGGGATATCCTTACTCCAGCGCCACACAAGGGCTTGTGGGATGGGAATTGGTCAATACGTCTTCGTCTTACATGGTTTTCAATTTAAAATGAGTTTATACATTTGTTATTACTGTTAGCCAATTAAGATTACGTTGGTAATGTGGAACAGAAGACAAGCTGTACCTATATATATATATATATATATACAGTGCCTTGCGAAAGTATTCAGCCCCCTTGAACTTTTCGGCCCCCTTGAACTTTTAGACCTTTTGCCACATTTCAGGCTTCAAACATAAAGATATAAAACTGTAATTTTTTGTGAAGAATCAACAACAATTGGGACACAATCATGAAGTGGAACGAAATTTATTGGATATTTCAAACATTTTTAACAAATAAACAACTGAAAAATTGGGCGTGCAAAATTATTCAAGTTAATACTTTGTAGCGCCACCTTTTGCTGCGATTACAGCTGTAAGTTGCTTGGGGTACGTCTTTATCAGTTTTGCACATCGAGAGACAGAAATTTTTGCCCATTCCTCCTTGCAAAACAGCTCAAGCTCAGTGAGGTTGGATGGAGAGCGTTTGTGAACAGCAGTTTTCAGTTCTTTCCACAGATTCTTGATTGGATTCAGGTCTGGACTTTGACTTGGCCATTCTAACACCTGGATATGTTTATTTGTGAACCATTCCAATTTTTTCAACTACGTATTGGAACAGTTACAAGAAATGTTGAGATTGCATTAACAACGTAATGCAGCAATTAAAGGCAAACTGGAACAAGGATTGAAAATATAAAATATAACCAATTATACTTATCAAACAGAGGGAATCAGAAATAAAGGCCTGCCTGTAAATAAAGCCTGCTTCAAATACAAGCTGGCTGCTTCTGCAGTAGAGGTAAATAAAGGCCCCAGTGTTTATTTGAGGAAATACGGTACAGTGGGTGGTCTGCCTAGATCTAACCTGGTGTATTTAGACAAGGAAGTGACCCTACGTGTGATGTAAGCCCATGGGTTTCTTGCCTAACACTTCCAAGTGTTCCCCTTCTCCCTGGGAAGACAGAACATGGATACATTATTAATAAGTACAATATAAATAATAACCAGCAATAGTGTATACAAACACAGAATCAGAAATAACATTCACACAAGCATGCCTACAGTACACACCAACAACTAATGCTCTCACTCAAAACACAAATACTAAATCACACTAACAGAGAGACACAAAGCTGACACAGCTGTAATCGCAGCAAAAGGTGGCGCTACAAATTATTAACTTATAATTTTGCTCGCCCAATTCGTCAGTTTTTTATTTGTTAAAAAGGTTTGAAATATCCAATAAATTTCGTTCCACTTCATGATTGTGTCCCATTTGTTGTTGATTCTTTACAAAAAATTACAGTTTCATATCTTTATGTTTGAAGCCTGAAATGTGGCAAAAGGTCAAAAAGTTCAAGGGGGCCGAATACTTTCACAAGGCACTGTATATATATATATATTTTTTATATAAGTGAAAAAGTATATATAAGTGAAGAAAAAATAATGCTCAAGAGAAAGAGAGACACTAATATTTATATTCACAACACAAAACTTTCAATAATAAATTTACTATGTAGTTATGTACTATCTTATTTTTTGTGCTGCATATGACAGAGGCTATAGGTGACACTGCGAATAAGGAGACAGAGAAAGAGATGGAGGCTGCTGTGATGGTAGGGACTAGGACAGAGGTTATGACAAGTTCAGCAATGCTACTCGGCACAATAGAATATAAGTTCTAGATTTTTCCTAGGTTCCACATACAAGGGAGTTTTTCCTAGCCACTGTGCATCACTTGTTGCTTGCTCTTTGGGCGTTTTAGGCCAACTATCTATCAAAGCACTTTAACAGATCAACTCTAGGTTCTACCATGAGGTAATCCAGCTGACTCACAAAGTTTCTACGATGGCTCTGCTTACGGTTTGTCAGAACTGCTCGATACTAGATGCGTCTAAAGAACTCTGAAGATACAACACGTGTCCCTCTATAATGTTCAGCAGACCTCTCTCTTTTCCAGTTCCTCGTCCATCAGCACAGAACCTTACATACCAGGAGAGAGAAGGGTAGAGAGAGAGGATGAGGTAGAGAGACCATGGAACGAATGCAATTTGGTATTGTCATGTCCTCGTCCAGTCACACATTTCTAGAGTCCTAAGTATTAAAGAATGTTATTTAGTCAACATTTGGCCATACACATTATAGTTGTGTGCGCACACATACCCAAGTACAAAAAAGCATTTAAATTATACTCCAGTATTTTACTTCTAGTACACTTATGTTTAACCATAAGTATGAATTTAATATATTTAAGTATATTTGAAGTACACTTTCAAAATATACGTACCAAAATAATATATTAGAAGTATATTTAGTATAAATAAAATACATTTGAAGTACAATTAGGTACACTTTTTTGTTTGGGTAGGCATACACATTTAAATCCATGTACTAGCACATACACAGAAATATAATGTACACACCACCCATTAAACCTACTTTGAAAAATTAAAATCCAGGATGTCCAACATGCATGGCTGAGCCTCGGGGGTGAAAAAGGTTCTGTTATCCTCATAATCTAACTGCTGTGCTATGTTGGCTTTAGCTATAAAACATTACACAAGCAAAGGGATGTGCGTTAAATATTATATGTCCTTATGAATATATATTCATCATGTAAATGCTGATATCCACCATTGAATATCTAGATTTCTGAGACAAGTTGCACATTCAGTATATTGAAAACCATATTAATAATTTCAAAATTAGGTATTGCGTTAGTGTCAACATCTGTTTCCATTTTGACCATGCTATTATTTGATATAGCTCTGGATTACTCTATTTATCTGGTATCCAATCTACATCAAATATAAAAATATCCAAACCCATCAATGCTGCAACCAACTTAATCCAGTGGAGACTCTTTCCTGGGACTTCCAAATGACATACTTGCTTCCCAAATAGTCCAGTACATTTTCTGGATAGAACTACAAAAGAGAAAATAGGGTCTTTGTGATGCTGCCGGATGAGTCAACATAGAATTGAAAAGGAGACTTTAGCAATAGCAACCCCCCGCCACCAACACAACGTTGGTCCATTCCATTTCATTCCAATACCACTTCAGATGTGGGGTCAATTTACCCTGGGTGGGTATAGTGGTGTTGGGTGGAGCTTGTCATACAGCATGCCCAGCCAGTCCTCAGCCAGCATGGCCTTGTCACAGCCCCCCGCCTGAGAACCTTTGAATAACAATATATTGAAAATGAATATATTTAATATTAATATATTTTGCTCCCTCTGTTTCGCTGCATAATCTTACATTTATGACATTGACTAAAGTGAAAAAGGCAATGTCTTGTGGGTGCTTGGTTTAAATGGGTTGACTTGGGATGTGATGTGAGGATGTGGGGATAATTTGACTCCATTCTGGCAGTTAGATGGTTTTCAATGGGCCTGTGGGGTTGTTTTACATTCTGTTTTATTATGTAGGGTTTCAGACTTTTTGAGTAAACAAGCCTCTGCTCTCCTGGCTTCATGGGGAATCTGGATCCAACATTGTGCTGCCTGGTCGTAGAAGAGTTTTGACTGCGTTGAATGAAATCCACCCACTAAGGAGGTTTGGATGGCCAAGAGAGCACAGGTAAGGACATAGGGTTTGAGGTTTACCTGAATTAGGAATGGCACAGTCCAGGGTCATGTCAAGGTTCTTGCACTCTGGGAGGGGGTACACAATGTTTTATGTCAGGGACCAGTGTACTCAGTCGGTGATGGGAGTGAAGTGTATTCTACCTTTTCATTTAGTACATGATAAGACATCCACAAAGAGGGAAGATTGTGAAGGATGAGAGGAGAGGATTTAAAAGAACAATAACAAATACGTACGTGGCAAATGGCAACAAATCATTTCTTGTTATTAAAGAAATTTGAAGTGACAGACACAGACTTTAGCAGCAAGGAAGAGATGAAGACAAGGTAGCGATACTTAAAAACGATGATAGGTTCTTTCGAGGTTTTGTTTTCTTCCATTTTTCCCACAGCCATGTTCCGTGAACTTACAGTGAGCCAGCAATGGAGGAGGAGGGGAAAGACAGAGGAGAAATGGAGGGAGTAAGAGTCTAAGAGAGAAGGGAGCAAGGATGAAGAGACATGAGTAGGAGACAACAGAGTGAGGTGATAGTACTGTGGCCATCCGGTAATATGAGTGAGGAGCAATTCTCAGGAAATTAGCTCATCAAGATTAATGCTCCAAGGGCACCTACTGGCTGAGGGATCACAATAATTCCAAGTTACATTAACAGTGTGTAGTTCAAAAGATGAATAGACAGATGAGCAATAGGAAAAGAAAGCTCTGGGCAACCACCAAATGGACCAAAAGCTTCCAGACTATTAGAAAAGTGACATGTTATATAATAAGGGTCAATTCAAAAGTAAATCATTTTCTTAGTATACAAACATTACTATAGATGATTTCTGTCATACATAATGCTGTACCTGCCAATGCATCAGAGAATAACCGAGAGTACATTTCAGCCGCTCCAGAATTCAAATTAAACGTAATGCACCCCATGGTATCTAGCCTGCTCAGTGCATCCACGTGAGCGCTAAACCAACTCATTGACTACAGTGTCTCGCAAAAGTATTCACCCCCCTTGGCTTTTGACCTAATTTGTGACATTACAGCCTTCAGTTCAATCTTGTTCTAATCAGACTGATATGTGCTGGATCAGAAAATTGGTGAAGTGAAATAGATAGATAGATAGATCTTTTATTGTCATTGTATGTAGTAATGACAACAATACATACATTAAACTATTTTAATGAAATGCTCCAGTGCAACCAATTACCTTCAGAAGTCACACAATTAGTGAAATGATGTCCACCTGTGTGTCACATGATCTGTCATTACATATACACACCTATTTGAAAGGCCCCAGAGGCTGCAACACCAGAGCAAGTGGCACCACTAACCAAACACTCCCATGAAGACCAAGGAACTCACCAAACAAGTAAGGGACAATGTTGTTGAGGAGTACAAGTCAGGGTTAGGTTATAAAAAATATCCAAATCTTTGATGATCCCCAGGAGCACCATCAAATCTATCATAACCAAATGGAAAGAACATGGCACAACAGCAAACCTGCAAAAAGACGGCTGCGTTTGCGAAAAGGCATGTGGGAGACTCCAAAAACGTATGGAGGTAGGTGCTCTGGTCTGATGAGACTAGAATAGAACTTTACGGCCATCAAAGAAAATGTCTGGCTCAAACCCAACACATCACATCACCCAAAGAACACCATCCCCACAGTGAAACATGGTGGTGACAGCATCATGCTGTGGGAATGTTTCTCAGCAGCCGGGACTGGGAAACTGGTCAGAGTTGATGGAAAGATGGATGGTGCTAAATACAGGGATATTCTTGAGCAAAACCTGTACCACTCTGTGCGTGATTTGAGGCTAGGACGGAGCCTTCCAGCAGGACAATGACCCCCCCCAAAAAAGTCCAGACTTCAATCCAATAGAAAATCTGTGGTCCGACTTGAAGATTGCTGTTCACAAGTGCAAACCATCCAATTTGAAGGAGCTGGAGCAATTTTGCAAGGAGGCATGGGCAATAATCCCAGTGGTGAGATGTGGCAAGCTCATAGAGACTTATCCAAAGGGACTTGGAGCTGTGGTAGCTGCAAAAGGTAGCTCTACAAAGTATTGACTTTAGGGGGGTGAATAGTAATGCACATTGACTTTTCTGTAATTGTGTCCTATTTGTAGTTTGCTTCACAATAAAAAACACAAACATCTTCAAAGTTGTGGGCATGTTCTGTAAATGAAATGATCCACATTAACTCCAGGTTGTGAGGCAACAAAACACGTAAAATGCCAAGGGGGTGAATAATTTTGCAAGGCACTGCATTTATACACAGACACTAATTGCAATTTAAAATGGCACAGGCGTGGTAAATAAACCATCTGTGGGAAAATTGCTATTTTATAATCTCTCTAGTTTAGAACTATACTTCCTATCGTATATCTGTATATCTGATTATCTGCATTCTGTAATTTTATTTTAGTTTACTACATGTGTAACTATATGTCATATCGAACCATTATGCTTTAAAAGTAAAAATACTGTACATAAAAACAAAAATCGTGGAATACCTTGGCAGAACTTTCTTTGTTTCAGGAACACCACTGCTTTAAGTGACAACACCACCATTTGACAAGACAAGAGACGAGTACGGATGGAGCAAAATCCTCCATGGTGCTGTCTATGAAACATCTGGTGAGCAGAGGGAATCTGCTTATGGTTAGTGAGAGAACAGGCTCATTGGTGGAGTTCACCAGGGGTATGTTTGATTAATAGTAATCTATTGTGGACAGACTCCATACTGTAAATCATACTGTAGGTTTGTCATGAGACAACGGTTTGCCTGCAATGGTGAGTAGTATTAGTTCTAATGCCAGGACACATCCTGACTATGCAACACATTCTCACGGCAAGACGTGGGTAACTGTACGTAATGGAAATATTGCTGCATTACTTAGGCAGACTTACGATATGGCCAATCAAAATGTAAGTTTTTTACATATTGAATCTCCATTCTACCGACATATTTCCAAGAACAGACCAATCATATACAATTTAAAGTACTTGGGGAATATGTAGTTCAAGGATAATATGCTAGGTTAGTGAGGGTAAGGTTAGAGTATTGTGACACCCACATATGTGTGGTCCCATTTGTGTATGTTGTTGGTTTTAATGTATAATTAGCATGTATATACTAGCCATCATCTAAAAGGGAACTAATCGTTTTGAGTTATGGGATACATTAACATTTTATTTACACTTAAAGGGAAACACTATATGAGAGTCCCGTTGAATCTGAGTAGCAGCAAGGCGGAAACTTTGTGTTCACGCTAGTTGCTGCGAGGACAAGTAAGAGAGTGGCACTTCAGCTGTTTCTTCATAAACAATCTGGAAACACACAGAACTTGACGCAATTTCATTGTTTCCTGCTTGTACCTGCTTTCATACAGGGAACAAAAATCTGTCCACTGGGTATCAGCCAGTACCCGTAACAATAAGGTTAAGGTAAACTGAGTTTTTTTACATTTCCTGCATTCGTTTTCCTGCCTCCGGAAACGTCACATGTGGTAATGTTTTTTTTCACGATTTCCTATGATTTTGTCATTGTCAAAAGGAGAGGGTGGAGCTTTCTGTTTTTCCAGTTCTGATTTCTTCTAACACATATTGACCCAGAACTTAATCGAGCATCTGATCAAGCAAGAAGTCAAAGGAAATGGGGAATGATTCAAATCCTCAATATTGATACTCTTGACCAGTACAAATATCCACACACACCTGGCTGCAGGCATGAATAAAAGCTACAGATCAAGCTCAGGCAAAATCCTTGATAACTGGAATTCTGATCATTACCATATCACCTAGTGTATAGATCAAGAGTAAATTATCCAAATTGGAATTAAGCATCATAAACATTAAATATTTTGTTTTTCAAACTCATGGATGATATTGTGTCTCCGGGCTCTTTGGATCACTGAAATCAATCTCAGACACCTGTGATAATTAGTTTGCCAGGTGAGCCCAATTAAAGGAAAAGTACTTAAAGGACAACTCTGGCGCAAAATGAACCTAGGTGTCAATAACACATGGGTACCGAGTTGACCATTCTAAGAGATATGTTGACATGCTAATCGAATGTGGCCAGTTTTAGTGCAAACTGATAATTACCTTACAATGCTAGTTGTGAGGGCATATTTGAAGTCAAAATAAATCCCTATTTTATAACACTAACAAGGCTCCAAATAGATCCACACTTACATGGTAGCATAATGAGGGTCACTACATGCAAACCGAAGCATTGAGAATGATGTAAGTGTACAGACAGTTTATAAGAACTATAGATTGAAACACTGCACCTTTCACATGTGCAGCCATCTTGTCTTATTGACACCTAGGTTGATTTTGCACCGGAGTTGTCCTTTGAGAAGGATGTTCCACATTATTAAGCAGGCAACAGGTTTCAAGCAGACAAATTAATCGGATTAAGAGAGCAGCTGCTAAAATGCCATTACAAAGTATTTTAAAATGCTTCAAAGCAGGTATTTGAAGCTGCTGGTGCCTCAAACCTCAAGGTGTAGGATCCTGCAGAGGCTTGCAGTTGTGCATAAACCTACCATTCGGCCACCCCTAATCAATGCTCACAAGCAGAAATTGTTGCAGTGAGCCCAGAAATACATGAAGACTCATTTAAAAACAGTCTTGTTTTCTGATGAGTGCCGTGCAACCCTGGATGGTCCAGATGGATGTAGTGGATGGTTGGTGGATGGTCACCATGTCCCAATAAGGCTGCGATGTCAGCAAGGAGGTGGCAGAGTCATGTTTTGGGCCGGAATCATGGGGAGAGAGTTGGTAGGCCCCTTTAGGGGGGAGAGAGTTGGTAGCCCCCTTTAGGGGGGAGAGAGTTGGTAGCCCCCTTTAGGGGGGAGAGAGTTGGTAGGCCCCTTTAGGGGGGAGAGAGTTGGTAGGCCCCTTTAGGGGGGAGAGAGCTGGTTGGCCCCTTTAGGGGGGAGAGAGCTGGTAGGCCCCTTTAACGTCCCTGAAGGTGTGAAAATGAGCTAGGCAAAGTTTACAGAGTTTCTGACTGACCACTTTCTTCCATGGTACAAAAAAAAGAACTGTGCCTTCCGTAGCACAATCATCTTCATGCATGACAATGCACCATCTCATGCTGCAAAGAATACCTGTGTGTCATTGGCTGCAATGGGCATAAAAGGAGAGGAACTCATGGTGTGGCCCCCATCCTCATCTGACCTCAACCCTATTGAGATCCTTTGGAGCATCTTCAAGCAAAAGATCTATGAGGGTGGGAGGCAGTTCGCATAAAAATTGCAGCTCTGGGAGGCTATTCTGACATCCTGCAAAGAAATTCAAGCAGAAACTCTCCATAAACTCACAAGTTCAATGGATGCAAGAATGGTGATATCAAAGAAGGGGTCCTATGTTAACATGTAACTTGCCCTGTTAAGATGTGTTTAATATAAATAACTTTTGATTTCAGTAAATTACCTCCAATTGCTGCAAATTCAACAAATGACAATTTTAAGTTCTTTACAACCTATAAAATGTTTTCAAACTCTGTTGTGAATAATAATCTGGAACAGTACATTTTGAGTTTTTATTTTTGAAAAAATACAGTTTTCATTGGGTGGTTTCTTCAATGAAAGTCGACTTATACCCTAACGATTGGTGACTTCAAAAATATACTGACTGTCATTTGCATCGACTATTTAGGAAAATTAGTGTAAAATATAATTTGCATAATAATTCGGAACTCTGTGCATACGGTAGATCTTAAAAGCTTTACTTTGGGAGTGCCAACATTTCTGATGTTATACAGTACACACACACACACAAATTATTTTAGAACAGTAGGATATGCTAAACGTTACTGTATTAGACACTGTTCATGCTGGCAGCTCTCTGGAATGCTAGCCAAATTGCACTTTATTGATAACTGGCAGTTGGAGCATTCATGACAACTGTGTGTTTACTCTTCCCAGGCATACGAGGAGTGATATTGGTATATCTATCTAGCAAGCAGATGCTAAACTCATATGTCCACATGCACTCACTCGTGATAATATTTATACAGTATTAGCAGAATTCAGCTGAGCTTTCACAAAATCTAGACATTTACTCAATAACCTTAAAATTTCTGTAGGGATCAAACTGCTTACAAAGTTCAAGTTTCTCACCAGTGTTTTAGTCAAGGAGTGTTCATAACCTGTATGGAAATACTCTAGCATAGTCAGGCATGGGGATTTGATCTTTACTCCAGACAGAGGGCAGTACCTCCTAATAGTCCTCATCACATCACTTTCAGCATTACCCAGTCCCATCTATATAGTGAGCAGATCTAAACGTGCTTAGCTTCACAGGCCAGCCAGCAGTGGATGTATGTTCAACGAGTAGAGGGCTCTAGTCCCCATTGAACCAAACTTAAAGCTGTGTGGAATAAAGAAGAGCAGCTTGGCACAAATGACAATGTGAAATGCTTGCCGGAAGCTTCAGCTGTCCAGAATTCACTGGATGCTGTTCGAATTAATCAGCAAATTATATACAATTAGAAACTTGGACATTGGGGAGGAGATAAATAAAAGCAGAACAACAAGGATGAGAATAAGCATTAGTTAACAAATCCATATTACCGCCTCGCATCAAAAATCCCAGATACAAATGTATATTGGTTATGCTTTGTTTCTGCAGTACATCTTGCTTTCTGGCTGATATTGAAATGTTTGGCAGAACAATGAAAAATGCAGGAAAAACTTTACAAGTCCTTCTCAAGAAATTAGCATATTGTGATAAAGTTCATTATTTTCCATAATGTAATGATAAAAATTAAACTTTCATGTATTTTAGATTCATTGCACACCAACTGAAATATTTCAGGTCATTTATTGTTTTAATTCTGATGATTTTGGAATACAGCTCATGAAAACCCAAAATTCCTATCTCAAAGAATTAGCATATCATGAAAAGGGTCTGTAAACGAGCTCTTAACCTAATCATCTGAATCAACTAATTAACTCTAAACACCTGCAAAAGATTCCTGAGGCTTTTAAAAACTCCAAGCCTGTTTCATTACTCAAAACCGCAATCATGGGTAAGACTGCCGACCTGACTGCTGTCCAGAAGGCCATCATTGACACCCTCAAGCAAGAGGGTAAGACAGAGAAAGAAATTTCTGAACAAATAGGCTGTTCCCAGAGTGCTGTATCAAGGCACCTCAGTAAGAAGTCTGTGGGAAGGAAAAAGTGTGGCAAAAAACGCTGCACAACGACAAGAGGTGACCGGACCCTGAGGAATATTGTGGAGAAGGACCAATTGCAGACCTTGGATGACCTGCGGAAGCAGTGGACTGAGTCTGGAGTACAAACATCCAGAGCCACCATGCACAGGCGTGTGCAGGAAATGGGCTACAGGTGCCGCATTCCCCATGTCAAGCCACTTTTAAACCAGAAACAGCGGCAGAAGCGCCTGACCTGAGCTACAGAGAAGCAGCACAACAAAACAACAACAAATTTTGCATGTCATTCGGAAATCAAGGTGCCAAAGTCTGGAGGAAGACTGGGGAGAAGGAAATGTCAAAATGCCTGAAGTCCAGTGTCAAGTACCCACAGTCAGTGATGGTCTGGGGTGCCATGTCAGCTGCTGGTGTTGGTCCACTGTGTTTTATCAAGGGCAGGGTCAATGCAGCTAGCTATCAGGAGATTTTGGAGCATTTCATGCTTCCATCTGCTGAAAAGCTTCAT
>JACXGM010013970.1:0-22525 GCA_016801145.1 Umbra pygmaea | reverse complement strand
TTTCATATTTTGCACCTTACTAAAGAAATGAGCATATCTTTTGCACATCCGTTGTGATACAATTGTCAATTTGAATACATTTTTTTAAAGAAAGTTATGGAAATATTTGTTAGTCTGTTTATCCGATTCATCGATTAATCGAAGAAATAATCAACCGATTAATCGATTATCTAAATAATCGTTAGTTGCAGCCCTAAAAATCAGCTAAAGACTTATTGTTTTATACAGGCCTTTGGATGAGTTCTTAAATCTTTGTTTTATGTGTTAATCTGTGATTTTTACTTTGTAAAAGTCTTTTATTGTACATTTTAATATGAATTCTATAGTATGCTTTAATTTGTATTTTCTTTTTTGTATTTTTATTGTAAAGCACTTTGTAATATTGTATCTGTGAAAAGTGCTCTATAAAGTTTACTGACTTACTTACTTTGGAGGCTAACATTATCACATTATCTCCACAGCATCCATTACCTTGATGTTGCTCTCAGATACAGCGAGCGAGGCCTGCAGTTTCTGGGACTTCTCCCTGTGTTCCCGGGCCTCCTCTTGTACCCGCTGCAGCTCGGAGCGCAGCTTTCCCATGGTCTTCTGCAGCGCTGCCTCTTGCATCTGGAACTCCCTCCGCAGCTCCGCCTCAGTCTTCTTCCAGGCCTGCAGGTTGTCCGCGGTGAGCTGCTGCGTGCGCTTCATGGCCTCCAGTTCGCGCTCATAGAAAGCCTGGGCCTTGTTGAGCTTGGCCTCGTACTCCTCAACCAGTCTTTTCTTGTCGCACTTCAGCTCTTCCACACGATCCGTCAAGGACTCCACCTCAGCTTTGTGCAGCTGGCCCAGTTTCTCCTGGTCTTTACTGTAGTTCTGGTTGTGGCATTGGTGGCTCCGTAGCAGCTCTGACACCTCTTGCCGGTGGTTGGCTTTTAGTTCCTCTAGGGCAAGTTTCTTCTCCTGCTCAAACTGGGTCTGCGCCGTGCTGAAGGAGCGCAGCTTCTCCTCGAATGAGTGGCGCATATCCTCCACCTCGCGAGACATGGTGACCACACGCTGCGTGTGCTGGGCCTCGGTGCATAACTGCATGTCCTCCACCCGCTGCCGGTAGGTCTCAAACTCTGCCATGGCCTGGCGCTTCATGCGCTCATGCAGCTCCATCGACTCCTCCAGCGACTGAATGCGGCGCTTCAGGTCCATCTCGTCGCTGATCTTGCTCTTGTACTGCATGATTTTCTCCCGTGTCTCAGACAGGATCTGCTGGACTTCCTCCTCGTGCGCGTCCTTCAGGGTCTGGATGGCAGCCTCGTGCTCGTCGTTTTTGGTGTTTAGGGCATAGATCACCTGGGGGAGGCAGAGAGACCATCAATACTACAGGTTTGAGTAGCTGTTGGAAATCATAGTAAATTGTCATCAGGTAAGAAAGGTAGATGGAGCTTTGTCGTGTTAATGTGTTGTACTTTAGGCGTCAGCATACTGATCCACAATGCTTGTTCCAGGCAGCTGGCTGACAGAAAAGATTTGTTTTCTAACAAATACATTTTTATTTATTAATCAAATTGAACACATTCTTTTAAAACTATTGTTTAATTTGGATAAAAGCCTGTGAATAGAGTAAGATGGAACAACTAAAGATGCCCTTTTAACAAACATCTGTCAGGATGAAGACAAGAAGAGGATTTAGCATTATTCGTACATCTGTTGCCAACTTGTGCAAGGGTTTATACTATGCAATTATGTGTAGAAAATGCTAACTTTCACTACTCGGACCATGACTCTCCATCAAAATTGTGCTGATACAATACATTACACCTAAACATATGAAAGTTTATTCAAAGGTATAATTTATGAAATTACAAAAACATCAGGCATTTCTGTTTTCCTATTTTGAACTGTGCTGCTTTGCAATCCTTGAAATCACCTTCACATCCCTCAAAGGGGACGAGAGGCCAGGCAGCAGGCTCTCAGCTCAAAGCCCATTATAAACCATTCTCAAACCCATCCTTCAGATGAGATTATCATGTCCCCACTGAAATGCATTCTACCACAATGAAAGGACCCCAGCTTGTCAAGTTTCTCCCGAGCAAATAGAGCTGGATCAGAATTAATTTACATAATTGTTTTGACAAATTATTAGAGGGCTGGAAGTTCTGTGCTTATCTGGTGCTGGTAAACTAGCCAGGTGTACAGTAGGGCACCTTACAATACTATTTTACAGCAGCGTATAATATATTTTTTATATATGTACACATCACAAGATGTATTTCATAATAACATTGCCTTTTTCATAAGGCAATCTTCTAGTATTTTTTACCATGGAATTTTTCATTATTTGCCATACTATTTTGTAATAAAACAAATATAAATAATTATTTTATACATGAACATATTTAGGTCTATATTATTTATTCATTTTAAAATCTAATTATAGTGCAAGCACAGCCAACTTGGGAAAAAATAATACTGCAATATTGTAAAAACTCTGATACAATAGTTCAAAATAATATCCTGCAACTATAGATTTTTCCCCCATCACTAAAGTGAAGAGAGACGATGAGGGAAAGCAGAAGAACAAGAGATGAGAGAACGAGATACAGAGAGACAGACGCAGATACAAAGAGAGTAGTAGTGTGAGAGTCAATGGCTTTTGCAGAGAAGCATGAACCAATGTCATCATCCCAAATTGAATTCTCCCCTCCATTTGCCCTGACTTCATCCGCATCTCTCATTCCTGACTGTACTGCAGCTAGGCCCCTGCAGCCACACAATGTAGCCAAGGGCAGGACAATGAGCCAAATCCTCAGTCTATCTGGATTTTCTTTAAGAGAGCAATGAATTCTGATAAATTTGTTCATCTGCTAAAATGTCATAATGAAATTGACTACTTATTCACAAGTCGCCAGTTATAGACCAGTGAACATGTTTTCAACCTTCTATAGCAACGCTTGAATATAAAAAATATATTAAAATAATCTAAAACCAAAAATTCAAAACCAAAGCAAGAAAACAACTTGTTTAAAAAAACACCAACAACAGGGCTTAGGCTGCATTACATTTTATTTATTATTTTGCCCAGGCTTAGAACTACCTAGAAATAATGTTTTGTACAAGTTTACTAAAGTTACCAGTTATGTCACATTTCCGTCGAAATATAGGAATCATTTATGGGTTGCCGCAGTGTATTTTTTAGTAGACATTTACATAACATTGTCGGCAGCTCGGCAATTCCTTGGATAGATACAGGATGGTGAGGGGCGCTCACATGGTTTATCAGAGCCCTGATCTCAACCACATTGAACACCTTTGGGATGAACTGGAACGGCAATTGTGAGCAAGGCCTTTTTATCCAACATCAATGCCTGACCTCACAAATGGCTAAATTTGGCTAAATGGGCCCAAATGTCAAGAGACACATTTCACATTTTTTTGAAAAGGCTTCCCAGAAGAGTGGCAGCTATTATAGCAGTAAAGGGGGGGGCAACTCCATATTAATGTCTATGATTCTGGAGAAGGATATCCAACAAGCTCACATGGGTTTGAAGATCACGTCTCTAAAAGCGTTTGGCTATATAGTTTTCCTTAGGTTTTGGTCAGATGAATATCTCTCTTTCAAAACACATTACCAGTTTGGTGAAGAAGCTAAAATTTATCTTACCAGGACAGAATTTATTTGGTTAAAGCAACTTTTAGGTCAGTGATTGATAATGGTGATGTGCTGTATATGCATGCACCAGCCTCAGTGTTGAAACTTCTAGATTATTGGTGCCTGTTTCTGCACATATCATCTTTTGTACTCTCCAGTTGGCTGGGAATCGATGAATTGCAGGAGGACCAGATGATGGTTATTGTTTGTATATAAGGCTGTAATAAAATAAACTCCCATGCGATCTGAGCTCTAAACGTTAACGGGAGATTTGGCGGTGATCAATCCTACACTCAGATTGCTTAGGTCTATTCAGAGTTGGGTAAAACTGCCTGTATTGCAGAAAGCTTTAATTTAGATGTTTTGGTTTCTACTGGACAATTTAAAGCAAATTAATAATCTATTGTTGATGAATGAACAATCCATTGTTGAATGTGATTGTTAGTTTTAATTGTGTTCTTCCTTTGTGGTAAATTTGCTTAACACAGGGCTCAGCTTTAAGAGACCTTGGTCTCAGTCTGATTTCACTGCATAAATAAGTATCAAATCAAAAACAAACAAGTAGAAAGAGGCAGCATTAGACCATCTTCATGCCCAAAGTCCACCATGCGTATCTAGGTTGAATTCAGCATTTCTGGCACAGATTAGCATCACCTGCACTAGCTTTGGAAAGCCTGGTCACGTCTGACAAATTCCCTCCTACTTGTTTCCTGGCGCTAAGAGACTTGAATCTATTCTAGCACCTAGAGCAGAGGTCATTAATAATTTCTTTACGCCCACCAACGACACCTCGATGATAACCATTATCTTCGCCATTTGCAGAAGAGTGCTGAAGGCTACAATTTTTCAGTAAAGGGGGCACTTTGTAAACATGGCCAAATTAGCCTTGAGTGGTGTTAACTGCCTCTGTGAAACCGCAATCACATTCTGCTCTCCATGCTGGAGATCAGAATGAGGGACAGTTATGTCCTTTCAGTCTCCAAGGACAGCCTTGCAGAGTGACTGACCGCCGACACTGCTAAGGGACTCATCACATCAATGGTCCGGCTGCATTGTCAGTGTCTGTTTCCTAATATAATGGGCTGCATTTTAAACATTTGCGAGTTTAAGTGTTTCCAGTAAACAAATTGTGTATTCTGCTCAGTTTGAGTTCACAAAGGTTATGGGTTTACAGTTAGGGAATTTATTTGGACTAACTCAAATATCTTGTTAAAGAAGTGGGATGCTGAAAAAGGGACTGAATATAAAAAGCAACAATGTGCATTAAGCGTGGAAATGGATTAAAGTAGTTTGAAGAATATTGCTAATTACAGTAATTATACTTGTACTTAACTGCGAGGTGCGCCGTAATCCAAGAGGTAATTAGGCAGCAAATGTGTAGGACTGGGCTGCATTTGTTAACTGGGTTTCATACAGAGGGATCTGCAGTGCTAGCATCAGTGTGTCCAGTAGCAGATCACCATCGCACTTAGCAGTAGCCTACATAGTTATATTATCTTTTGCAGTGAAATGAAACAGAAGGTTTTTTCTTTTCTTCATTGACTGCACATTTGTATTCCAATTCGTGATCATGGCATTGCCACATGACAGCACCTACTGACAAGATCGGGAGGGTCAAAGATTGCGGCAAGCGATTTCAAAACACATCTCGTCAGGTTGTGTTGCTTCTTATCACGGTGCTTGCCAAACATGGAAGTACTAACAAGCACCTGCATGCTTGGAGGAAAACACATTCACTGTCCAACAACCATGATCGAGCTTGCAGGATCCCAAACTACCAAAAGGAGTCACTAGAGTGCAACGTGGCAACTCACCAACCCTAACAACACTGGGCGATGCGGCGACAATTTTGATCACCACATGCAGGTCCCCAGATTTGAATTCCTGGCAACAATGGTGCAGTGGTTTGAGCTATGTTCAGCTACTTTAAAAAAGGGGGAATGTTGTGTATACACAGCCAGTAAGTGTGTCAAGTCTTTACACATGTCATTCTATAATGTTATGTAAAAGGTGTGATATATGGCAGTCCACATGTCAGGTTGCATTCAATGCCCTGGAAACCATATGGTCTTCAGCATAGAAACTAGAGACACACTCGCAGATGCTATTGTGGATGTGTTTTTTCTCTGCTGTGCAACTGTATTGGAGGGTTCTTAATAATTGGAATTGATGGACTTTTTTCACAGCTTCATTACACTGATTTCACACAGCTCTAAATAATCAACAATATTCATTTACAATTTTTGTTTTTTCAAAATCAACTGCATTGTAGGCAGAGACTGGAAATGTGGGCTTTCCATTGGCCATGATGTTTGCTGTGGTGTCCAAAACCAGAGCAGCAATTTGTAATGGAGTCCTAACTACCTTTAAAACACACCTGAATAAGATTAAATTACAGCACTATAATCTTCTCCTTGAGAAACGCAACATATGATTAAAGGTGCTATTCAAGCTGTAACAACAAACTTGAAGCTTGAACAACGCTGTAAAAACTGTACATCTGGAGATGTTATTTTCAGAAGAACAATGTATATTGTATAATGATTCCCTACACTATGCAATGCTTCCTTACACACAAAAGCACGAACTGTTGAAGTTGCTGCATTGCAGGACATTCTAAGTCGCAATGGTCATGGGTTCAAGCCTGACCATGGGTTCTCTGACTTTCCCCGGGCCTCCTGCATGAGGCAGCGCAAACATCGCATAGCGCTGCCTGGGATTTGGGTTAGATAAGTCAGATTAGCTATCCTACATACCACATCACTCTCAAGTGTTCAGATCAGGCACCTGTTGATTCAATATCAGAATTATAGTCTGTGAACGTAATCATCCCGTGCAGGATCCGACTAAAGGCTTCTGTGTTGGGTGAACAGTGCAAAACAATCGGCGGCTCGGGCGACATGTGGTTGAATGAACCATGTGCGCGCCCCTCATTATCTCACAGATCGGAGCTGCCAACAAGGCAGAAATGGAGAGGGAATTGGGAAGGGAGGAAAATCTCAAAATCACAAAAGAAAAATATATGAAATAAAAAAAACATTGAAAAAAACATTGTCAGTGGTCCCTAATATTAAACCTGATGAAACCAGAGGACCTGTGCATCTTAGATACAGCCTGATATTCAGTATCTCTAATACTGCACTACTGCTACTGTATGGTTACTGGATGCTGAATAGAAGAGACTTGAATAAAGTTGTTCCCCTTTTGCTTACCCGGCCTTGACATGTTTAGTCAACTCTTACCCAGGGGGATTTAGTGCTGCCTGGAAGGCACATTCATAAATCCAGAACCCTGAGGGCATGGTTGCCACCCGCTGATTTTACCTGATTCCTACTTGGGCAGCATCCACTTTAGGGCATGCTAGATACATTAGTATGTATCTGTTGTAGCGAAACGCATTTGTCTGCGGGTGGTTCTAGGGTTAGTACTGAATGAAGCCACCCAATGTCATTTCCAAGGTTTGTTTTCCCCCGAACGTTTCAATTCAAATAACGTGGCGGTCAAGTAAAGAGAGTGAGTACTGGTAAAGCTACAGTATCAGTGTGATTTCCTTTGTTCTGCAGCTGTGTACCAGAGAGAATGAGAACATTGACTTTGACAGTGTTGCAGAAGCAACCAGTGTAAAAGCTTATGTGATCATACCTCGACATAAGACAGAATGACAAACAATGCAAGGGGACAAAATGGCTCTGTAGGTAGCAGTGACTAAGCTTCTTGTAGATCAATAGCTTTCTATCCAGATAACAATGCGTTTTGTAGTCAAATTTGTTGAGATACACAGAAAGGCTTGCCGACAAGTGATGCGAAGCACTGTTGTGTTTAAATCATCCTTTTTCAGAGGACTTCGCAGATGGCCGCTGTGGTGGTTTTTGCCATGTGATCTTTGCCCTAGGGCACAGGCACCATACTGGTTCCACAGAGGGCCTAGTATCTGCACGTTTTCGCTATTGCCTTGTTCCTGACTGATAAAATAGGTGCCTAGATCTCCCCTCACCTGGCAGCCTAGGTCTTAAATTGGGCTCTAATTGAAAGGGAAGACCAAAAACCAGCATACACTAGGCCCTCCGTGGAACCGGTGTGCCCCAGAGGAAACAGTTTGATCAGCTGGAGAAGAGGAAGCTATTGTGTTCGCCTCGTTTCTCCCCAGAAACCAAGGAACTAGCAAGCGGAATGAAAGGGGGTCAGAGAAGGCATGGTACTGGTGAACTTTGAGAGGGCTTGCTTACCCAGTACAGAGCTGAAAAGTAGGTGTGATAGGGTGCTGTGTCAAGCTTGCAGCTAGAACCATGGGAAAATAAAAAGAGAACCGTTTTCTCAAGACCAAAGCCAACTGCTCAGACAAAGGTCAACGCTGATAGCTATAAAGATTCAGTGCGTAATTTGGTCCACCTAAAACTACAGCATAACCTTTAGCTTACACGTTCTGACGCTGCTCTGTGAGCTGAATCCTAAACAAAGACGCATAAATCCCCATGCAGGGAAAATATAAGTACAAATCCCACCTATTTTATGCATGGAGGCCCAGGACAGAGATGAACCAATTCTATGGGGATGGACATGAGAGGGTAAGATAATGAATTCATGTCATAGCATGGAAATGCACATTCACGGAATGAATCCAAGCAAAGAGCTTGAGTACAGGCCTAGTCATTCAGCTTAAAAAACAGGATTGTTGTGAAGATTAGAGCTATTACTGATATACATTCACCAGCCACTTCATTAGGTACATCTGTTCAACAATTACAGGCAGTTCTGAAGACAAATTAGGGATACTGCCTTGCTCAAGGACAGACAGATCTGTTACCTTGTCAGCTTAGGGATTCCATCTAGCAGTCAGACGCTTTAAGCACCAGGCAACCCTGCAGCCACAATAAAATGTTTATGTTGTTGTTCATGGTTTTGTTCACTTCAAAAGAACAGTCCTTGCTCAAGGCAATATGGAGTCATATTGTTTGCCAGGAAGATGAGCATTCTTCAATTTCTCTGTCCAAGCTCAGTGGTCGTCAGCAGGTCTCTGGGAGGGATCTGGGTCCTTTTCCAGTCATTTAACTTAGGCTACTCTGACTGTATAGCAGAGCTTTGGGTTCAATATGGAATAACAGCTTTTGCCTCTTGCTGCTGATATTGAATTCACACTATCTAGGCAACCCTACTCCTAGCTACCCAGCACTACATTTGGGAATGGACAGAAGCAACAACATTGTAAACCAAGTCAAACCTGTTTGCCAACATCAATAGTAACATGTATGTTTTACAGACAAACTGAACTTAGTTTTCTCCAGATAAAAACACATGGTGGTGTCAGCCTATTAAAGATACAATATGTAGTTTTTGGCCGCTATGGCTCTCTCAATCAAAACAATAGCAAAATATGTACTTTGACGAAGTCGGGAAGTAGCGTGGGATCATGGGTTTTGTTGTCATTGTCAATGACAACCTGCCAATCCAGCGTCTCTGGCAGAAAAAATGTTCACTGACAAAGTAATGTAATGTTAAAAATATTATAACTTCATTCACGTTATTTGTGGCGGTGGAACTTAGCAACTAGAGGAGTCAAAGGTTATATGACGACATTGACGAAGACAAAATAAAACGTCTCGTGTCTTCAAATTAAATTACAAATTTCTCTGTGTTTGAAAGTTGGTGGAAACATTTGGGATAGTGTAAGTACACAACTAACAAATATATATGGGTATAGTGATGTTTGCTTTTTTAATGCAAAGTAGGTCTTTTATTATTGTTTTGGAAAACTACACATTGTACCTCTAACGATGAACATTTAAAAAGTCAAACTATAATCTACAGTATAAGTCCATGGACAAAAAGCTTGGTGTGTAGTACTACTAGTCCAGAGTACTACACTCAATTACAAAAATGTGTTCTTTTGCAGACTGTTATTTATGCACCAAAAGCATCTTCTTTTTGTTTAGTAATATGCTGTATGTTCAGTAACACTATAACAGCACAATCATTATTTATATTTTGCTGTTTTCTTGGGCTTATGACACTATACAATTATGGATATTATTCATGAGTCTAAATCACAAGTGTTCATTTTTGAACCTGGGGACACAAAACAGTATATTTTTTCTACCTGCTAGGTAATTGCATTCATTTGGTGTCTCAGATATGGGTTTGTCTTTGTTCACTAGGAGAAGAAATAAAAGCAGAAGAGTTTGGGGTCCGCAGGGCTGGAGTTGAATACCACCGGCCTAAATGCAATGGGTTCACCAGAAACTAAGACTTTACCATTCATTCTCTCTAGCTTTGAAATAAGATATACTGAGCCACTACAGACCGAGCTTTAAATGACCAATTTATGTCAGGAAGTGATTTGCTATAACGACTGATGAGCATCTGTTAATAGAGTCAAAGTGACAGCCCTTGGTCAGCCTAGCAGATTTCAATGTGTCAACGTTTGTGACCCCGGTGTGACAGTCCGTCTGGCCACAATGACAGCTCAGCGGCGTGGAGGTCTCCTTGGACCCGTGACTGGTACCAGCTGGCCAAGCGGACAGTCTGTTCTCTCTGACTTGGTGTGTCCTCGGTCTGTGTTATGGTTTGGTCTGTGTCTTCTGTCAGTTTCTGCTCACCGTTTTTACATTTTCTAATGTGAGGGAATGACCTATATTCTGTAACTAAAAACATCTCTTATGACAGTATGGAGCAGAACTGGGATCTGACACTTATGGAAACTGAAACTTATGGATGTATAATGCATCCTATTGGCTGCCTAAAATCCATAACATAAAAATATATGTATTCATATATGAAGTATACACTGTGGATAAACACCACTAACAGGTTCAAATAGTCCAAAACAAAATGTTTATTGCAACAATTCTTCAACGTCAGTAGGAGGAGAAATAATGTTATTGTGCAAGCTGTACATCCTAATATTATTGCTGCAAATGACAGAAACTCAAGTAACAACAGGGTGG
Organism: Umbra pygmaea; assembly: GCA_016801145.1. NCBI lineage: Eukaryota > Metazoa > Chordata > Actinopteri > Esociformes > Umbridae > Umbra > Umbra pygmaea. Next base: position 11,959 of record JACXGM010013970.1, on the reverse strand, counting down.
CTGTATGGTGTGTGATGAGGGGGATCTGAAACAGGAGAGTTTACCCACACTGACCAGGTTAACTAGTCATTTACCACACTAGGCAGGTTAACTAATTTACCACACTAGGCAGGTTAACTAACGTACAGTAATGCTTGTAGTTTATTATCGATTCTGATTAAATAGCAGTCTTGGCTGTATCAAAGCAAGAAAACCTGATTCAGCTCCTTATGTAATGTAAACTAGGCTAATTTAAATCCCAATCTCTCAAATTCCAATTCTATTCAGATTATTACCTAAAATGGGAAACCCACGTTTGGGGCTGTAGCCTGGCTTTGCGTTCTATCAAGTTAATTTCATCTTCCCTTAATTAGCCAGATATCTCGCAAAATAACTTTCCACTCAGATGCTCTTTAATTATTTTGTCTAGTTTCTCTTAATAACTTGTGATTGGACAAGATGAACAACAAGCTGCACAAGCCACTAGTGGACAGTATAGACACTTTACAAGTTGAATTCAGGCAGATTTTTTGGTATTTTTTTGGTAGACTCCCAATATTTTTTAAATGTTATTAGAAGCTTTGCAGACTACAAATCTTCTAATCGTACCCTGACCTTAAAATAAACTACTTCCTCATCATGATTCAGTGGCTCAAGTATAACTATGGGTTCTTCGACTTTCCTCGGACTTCCAGCATGAGGCAACACAAATTGGCATAGTGCAGCGTGGGAATTGGGATAAGTCTAATTATCTACCTTGCCATGTCGCTCTCCATGTCACACACTCTCTCTGCAGATTGGGCACCTGTAAATTCAATAAATTCGTAAAGTATAGTTGGTGAGCGTAATCATCCAGTGCATGATCTGACTAATGAGCATTGAATCAGCAATGCGAAAATAAAATCGGCCTGCTCATGTGGTTGGATGAATAATGTGAGCGCCCTTCACCATCCCGCATCTGTCCAAGGAGTTTCAGAGCTGCAGACAAGGCAGGGTTAGTCGAAAATTTGACAAGATCAATTGGGAAAAGAGAAAAATTTACTATTTCAAGTGAAAATGCTCACAAGAACTGTAAAAACTGTTTTTCTTGACATTTAAAAAATAGGATGTATTGAGATTTCCCCCAATTTTGGTATTAAACTACATGTTCAGCTTTTGTAAACTGAAACAGAAAATAGTTCACTCTGTGAAATTCTACACAAATCTGTGGCTCATTGGTTAGGGACTCTTGTAGTTTGAAGTTTGCCGGTTCAATTCCAGACTGTGCCAAATGTTGTGTCCTTGATCAAGGAAGGTACTTAACCCTAAGTTGCTCCAGGGATAATGTCCCTGAACCTACTGTATGTCTGGATAAGAGCGTCTGCTAAATTACTTACAGTAAATGTTAAAATGTCACCATTATCCTTACCATTATTCAACCAAACAGCTGTGGATTTACAGACAGAGGACATCAGAACTCTCAAAATGAAGTGTCATTTGTTTGTTTTGTTTTTTAACAGAACCAATAAAAAATTGCAGTTTAAGGGTTTAGGTTATTTGTCATTTGAACACATCCCTAAGGGGAATCAATCACTGTCAGCCTCTAGCCTTGCATTATGGCAACCCTGGGGCCCATGCCAAATCATAGCGCTGATCTCAGACCTTTCAAAAGGGCTTGTCACGTTGCAGATGCATAACCCCACTGAAGACATGTGAGCCAGGACAAAGCTCACAGTGCTATTGTTGTTTTGGAGAATTGATCGAAGCAGGGTAGGGTTGCTCCACAACGACTGGTCCTGATCTCACACTACGAACAGGCATCAATGCACTTAGAGAGGCAAACTGTAAGCCTACAAGTTCACAATAAATATATAAATGTTATAGCCCACTAAGAACATATACTCAAAATTTGATCACTGTGTGTCCCGGTTGAGTCCATTATTATTCCCCCTGGTCTAAAATGCAATCCAAAGAAAACACTTCAAATATCTACTAGTTTGAAAGTGCCTTAATACCGTATTGTTCAGTATACTTACAAAGGAATACAAGTTGAAAATCCATATGAAAGTTTTATAGCCCCACAAAAAGCATAGTTTCAGAATTCGACCTCAGCACTAAGTGGCAGTAATTGCGTCATTTTTATAACATCTTTACTCAAAAGGCAGTCTGTAGAAAGCACTTAGTGCTTAGTGTCTACTTGTATGAGTGTTAAAATACAGTGGCAAGAAAAAGTATGTGAAGCCTTTGTAATTACCTGGATTTCTGAATAAATTGGGCATAAAATATGATCTGAACTTAATATATGTCACAACACGAGACAAAGTAATTTATAACAATTAATCACATGATTTTCTGTAGTTAATCACGATGAATCTCAATTTTTGTACATGTTTAAATTTGGCCCTAAATAATAAAAAAAGTTTAAAAAGCGTGACATTATGTTAAAAATACTAATGTAAATAGTGGCCAGTGCTTGACTAGTAATGTTAAAAGTGCAGTACTGTTTTTTTCCAAATCGGTCCATTAAACCAGGTTGTCACAGTCCTTAGATTTGGCTGTAAATTAACCACATTAACTGTGAATGTCTACTTTTAGCCCATGTAAATCTATACAGAAAGTGGCTGTTTTTTGGACCCATAATTCTACAATCACTTACAATTGTGCTCTGGGAGTAGAATAACTGACCTGCACAACAGTCAAGAACAATTTTGAACCATTCTGCTTTATAAAACGGTTTTATTTCACTAAAATTCTTGGGATGTCTGGTGTGCATCATTCTCGTGGTCATGCCACAGCATCTTAATTGGGTCAGGATTGGGTCACCCCAGGAGGCATATTTACTTCAGTTGAAACAGTTTCTTCTGTGCTTTAGGGTATTGTCCTGTTGCATCAACAGACTTGTATTGAGTTTTAAAAGGCAGACAGATTACTTTAAATTCTCCTGAAAAATATCCTGATAAACTTGGTAATTAATTTGTCAGACGATGATAGCAAGCTGTTCAAGCCTTCTCGGAGCAAAGTAGCCCAAAACAATGCTGCCCCCTCCACCATACTTTACAGTTGGGATGAGGATTTATATCCCCATGCTTAATTTGTTTTACCTACTGTAGACCAAATTAACTTATCAGCGACCTGCAGCTTTTGTACTACAAAGGAATAGGGGACTGGTCTCCCGTTCAGGAAAGGTGACAATGCAGAGAGAGGGCAAAGTTAAGTATGTCAGTCCAGCAAAAGCGCCAGGCTTTATCAGTCTGGAAAAAAAGAATGTTGTAGAAAGAAGCTGAAACCATCCACTCTCAAATTTAGCTGTGGTGAATAAGAAGGAATTGGACCCAGGGATGTGTATTACGGAATTATCCTGTAATTATAGCTCAGTGCTACTATCTGCTGTTAACTCAATGCAGCCTCTGGGAAGGTAGTCGCAGATAGTCAGCCGCTTCCAGGATATGTGCCAAATTAATTAAATATCAGCTCTCCTTGAGCAGCTTGGAAAATCTAAAGTGACAGTGATTTGATGAGAATGTTTAAAAGAAACAGCAATTCCTACTGTTCAAACTCTGCTGTTTTCTGCTTTGCACTCTACGAATGAATGGGGAATCCACAGCGGGCCCAGAAATAGTATTAATAGCGCAGATTGTTCTGGAAATTCACATATAATTTGCAAAAAAACTAATAAATATGGTTTTTACACTTGGATCACAAACCTTTTTAATTCAAAATATGGATTTTTTAAAGTCTCCTTGAAATGTAAAAGGTGAATGTTTCAGCAGTGAATGTTTAACATAAGTAATACACCTCTGAGATATAAAGGCTTTTGGAAATGTTTGTGTGCTCTGTGAATGGCGCATCATGAACATGTACACTACAAACTGTCCACATTACTTGTGCTATATTTACTTCCTAAAAGTATACATCCCACCCACAAGTTTGCGTCAATGCGGCTAAGGTTAATTTAAATAATTCTATCAAAATATTACCAACATGGGTTATGCCCATAATAGGTAAAAAAGTCCATGTTTACTAAAATCTTTGATGCATTCAAAACTGCCATAAACCGCAGATTTAGCTTATCTGTTTACGTTTACTTTCTCCCTGCCTACAAGCAACAAGTAGCCACGTACATGAAGGTCAGTGTGACACGACGAAAGAGGCTGTATGTATATGTATTCTCAAAGCGATGTTGCAGCATTTTGTCAAATGTGTGATGTTGTCCCCACCATATTAATTTGAATACAGTAATGTGCAGAAGACTTAGGCACAAGATACAAAAAATAATAACCTGTAAACCAAAGATCCTTTAAAATATAACGAAAAAAAGGAATATAATAATAACCTGTAAACCGAAGATGCTTTTAAAAAATAAACAAAAGTTGTTTAAAAAAAAAACAAATCTTTGTTTCAATAAGCTCTAGTACCTACAAGGTAATCAAGTTTTTAATCTAAAAAAGTGGTCGTTTACATAATGTTTCTTTCTTTAAAATACAAATAATTCTCTTTAAAAATGTTTGGCAAATTAATGTTTGGACATAAAAAAATAGCAAATTTCTACTGACACACTAATGCATAAGACAAAAAGAAAACATTTAACATCTATAAATCTAGATGACTTTTGAACAGCACTGTACAGTATATACCATAGAAATAGAATGGATAGAAAGGCCATTGAACTGCTTGGTGTGGTCATTCGATTAATACACAACAAAATGGCAATTGTTGTTAGTTGTCACGGTGACAACACGCAAATTGGTTTAACGCGGAAGTAGGCCACTAGATCTTTGCAATTGAATGGTAAAGATCTAGTGGCCTATTATTATGCTACATTGATTTGAATTGGAATGGCCTTTCTATCCATTCAATTTCTATGGTATACAGTATACTAACTGTAGATACAACCCAAATCTTGCTGAAGGCTTGAAATTCAGCATTTAACGTCAGCCGAAAGTAACTCAACAACTCTGCATGCTGGAGAGACGATCAGTAAATACACAGTCCTGAAACACATTAAGGATTAGATTCTAGCTTAGACCTATGTTTATTACTCACACAGGGACTAGGCTACACACAATCACATTACAGTGCCAACTGATGCCTCCCTACAGACAAGCTCAACATTTTCATTCTAACACGTTCTATGGTAATTTCGAACAAGACAACACTGACCGAACTTGGAAAGCTGTTGCTGCTCTGGACGTCCAGGTGCTTTACTCCCGACGCCGACGTAAAGGACACATTCAAAAAAGTGAAAGTATACAAGGCAGCTGGCCTACAGTAAATGGCAGCCCATTAGCATCCTCAGATTGTGCCAACCAGCTGGCGGTCGCCTGTATGGAATTCTTTAATCTATCCCTGTCCAAGGCTCTAGTCACCCCTTGCTTTAAGGAAACCATCATCTCAGTGCCTTGGAAAACCAAGCCAATTTCCTAATGAGTATTACCATCAAAATCACCCTGTCATTATAAAGTGCTTTGAGGGGCTTGTCATGTTTTCAGTCAAAAGGCAGATTGCTAGGATCTTTGGACACTTCAATTTGCCTAATGCCACAACAGATCTACAAATAATGTAATTTCTACTAATATTCACTCAGCAGCTATACACTCAGAGAACATGGAGACCTGTTTGACAATAATGAATATTTACAGTTTACCATTAAACTGATTTTTTTTTCCCTCTACAAATCGTCACCAGGCTGAGAGCAGTGGATCTCTCATATATACTGTGAATATGACTAATGAAAAACCTGAATAGCATAAGCGTGGTCTCTCTTCACTTGCTGAGGTGTTGTGGTGTGACACCTCATTTGCATAGGTAATGTCATGTCACATTTTCTCTAGGAATCACAGTCCCATCATCCCACTCCAGAAATGTGACGTTTGAAGACTAATGTATTTCACTGAAGGTTAATTTAGAGCTAGTCATATTTTAATGTTAAATATAGTACGTGGACATTCTCATGAGAAATAGGTAATAATTGGGGGACGGTTATTTGTTTTTATTTTTTGTATTATTTCTGATGACAAAACAGTAGAAAGGAGAGGCTACAGAAACAGAGTTCAACATGGTTCAAGTGTGGTCCGTTTTGGGAGGTTACAGCTACTGTACGCCAAACTCAGGCACAATAAGGTTGCTATTTGTCAGTGTGCAAACAATGTTCAACTGAGATTTGACATATTTATTTAATCTAACATTTTGGCTGCTGGTTAGATGCTCTAACTGGTAGGCTACTCTTGACATACTGTACTTTATATTTTACAGAATAACAGAAGCAGTATAATGACTGTTAAGCTTCAGTCAATTTGGCAGCAAATTTCAAACCGTGGACTATAGTCTGCAGAAATGTATAAGACGCAGAACTGCTGCATGCATTGTTAAACCACATGGGTCTTTTACTGAAAAAGTCAACGATAGAGTTGAGTAGTGGAAAGACATGTTACATGTGAAAAGATCCTTTCTTTACTTTGATGTTATAACTGGGTTTGATCAATAGAACTACCCAGATTCAATTGGATTGCAAAGCTTTAGCCTATTGTACAGCCGACTCTGTTAGCTCAAGCATTGATTTATGAAAACTGTGCCTTTTAAAAGAACTTTTCAGTAAGTTGGCAGATAAAAGATTTCACATTATTGACCAATGAAAAAACTAAATGAGCAGATGGACAATAAATGTCTACAGTCTGAGTCATATAACCACATCCATATTCAAACCAGTCGCTGACCTTCTTTAACTTTCTACAATACTTGTGAACTATGCTGAAAATGTTCATCACAAGGATCGGAAGCAGTGGTAGATGAAACCTAGAGTTGGCAAACATTTACTCTGGTGCCGTCTCTGGTCCAATCTAATATTTAATGCTGAGAGTGTAAAGGTCAGCTCCACTGATTAGCTACAGGTGCGGACCTTTCCAAGTTTCAATTCCTCGCGTTTACTTTGACTGACTAGACCTTCAAAGTACCGGAGTCTGAAACAGCCCCTAATGTTGTGTTGCATCATCTTGACAGGTTAAAGTTTACAGCATCATTTGACAAAAGCATGTTTTTGAATACGAAAAGGATTGAGCAGAGCCGACAATATCATTACACCGCTGTGTTGTTTTGCTTAACACGTTATTTACTTTCCACACTGTAATACATGTCTGTCACTAGACAAAAAAGTGCCTTACAGATATTAACATAAGTGTTATTGACCGAACACTAGAAATGCCACCGGGTTTAATACGGACCAGAAGTATTTGTAGTATTGTGAAATGCTTCTTTAAATTCTGTTTGGATGTTTCTTTGGATATTTCATGTTTCTACTCTTGAAATCCCTGGGCTTTTTACAGAAAGGATAAAGGTCCATGAAATGTGTCGGCAAGCCTCTGCTGCCTCTCAGGCTTATGTTTAAGCAACTCAACCTGGGTTAAAGGAACACCACCCTTTTTCATCAGCCAATCATATTCACTTTACATCCATTTATTGTCTTTACCTGTGACATAAATTCACAGGAGGCTGCATCGTTAGGTTAAGGTTATGTTAAGAGTAGGCTTAAGGGTTAAGGTTAGGTAAAGAGGGAGGTGTCCGCGTGTTGTAGTGGCCTAAGTCGCTACATTGCAGGACTGTCTATGTCACAATGGTTATGGGTTCAAGCCTGACCATGGGTTCTCTGACTTTCCCTGGGCCTCCTACCATGAGGTATCACAACATTGGTATAGCGCTGCCTGGGATTTGGGTGGGATAACTAATAAGTTAAATAAGTCGAGCGACTCCTTGTGTTCAGATCGGGCATCTGTAAATTCAATCGTGGAAGTATAGTTGGTAAACCTAATCATCCCAAACATGACTAAAGGCTTCCGTGTTGGGTGAGCAGTGCGAAAAAGAATTGGCAGCTCAGAGGACAAAAACAAAAAAAGTTTAGGTAAAGGTAATGGTTACGTTTTTTTTACTTAGCTACAAGTTTCATATTTCAAGTTATACTGAAATATGGGCAGAGCTGCTTTAATATGGGTGAAGCTGCTTTAATATGGGTGGAGCTGCTTTAATATGGGTGGAGCTGCTTTAATATGGGTGGAGTTGCTTTAATATGGGCGGAGCTGCTTTAATATGGGCGGAGCTGCTTTAATATGGGCGGAGCTTCTTTAATATGGGTGGAGTTGCTTTAATATGGGCGGAGCTGCTTTAATATGGGCGGAGCTGCTTTAATATGGGCGGAGCTGCTTTAATATGGGCGGAGCTGCTTTAATATGGGTGGAGTTGCTTTAATATGGGCGGAGCTGCTTTAATATGGGCGGAGCTGCATTAATATGGGTGGAGTTGCTTAAACATCAGGAAACCTTTGTAATGTGGGAGGATTTTTATATTCACAATTTATAGAAAACATGAATAGTAACAAGAATGTTGCAACCCTACTCTCTGGTCTCCCACATTTGACGAAATTAACATGACTGACTTTGGAAAAGACATGTTGGCGTTTCCCTCCAATGACACCACCCATTTAATATTTTTATTTCAATCCGCTTCAATGATGCAGGAATTAAGTTTGGACTAGCCTCAGGTTTACCAGCACATAACCAACCCACACCAGCAGCATCCGTCCCACATGATCCCATTCTTTTCTTCCTACAACAGACGTGGGCACCAGATCTATGAAAGACAAACTTCAACAATGCTAACCAGAGGGGGAGCATCTCTGAATCCATAAAAAGCCATGTGCATGGAAAGCATTAGTCCTGATGCACTGTGGTAATTACTCAAACAACCTGCAGAAATGTAATCATGGAAAAGCATTTGAAGGGAATCTGACTCTGAACTATTGATGTAGCGCCTGAGAAAATTATGTTTCAGATTCGGTGGAATCGTTAGCTTTGTAATTGCTGGGGTTTTGAAATGTGAAAAAAAGTGTGGCAGTAGCTGTTCTATAGGAAATCCTTTGACTCCAGCCAGGGCTCAGATCAGAGGGGTGAACCTCCAGGTGGGCTAGCTCTCTTTCCTACAGGATCTGTAAGGGTGAAGCTAATGATCCTTCCTTGGGACATACAAACAATCAAAAACAAGGCAATATGTTGGGGGAGTGGACCAAAAAAATTGAGAAAAACATTCAATGAATTCTTCCTTCCTGTCAGCAAATGAAAATCGAGCTTGTGACTGATATCAATATCTACATAAACCATATGGCCAAAATTATGTGGACCAGTCCCCGGAGAGCTACCCTGTTCCCGGAGAGCTACCATCCAGACAGGTTTCACTTCAACCGCAATCTAGCACACCTGATTCTACTAACTAGCTGGATGAGGAGGTGAATGAGGCTACAGTATTTGCAGTTGAAGTGATCCTACAGGATGGTAGCTCTCCAGGACCAGAGTTGGAGACCCCTGATGTGGACAAACCTACCAATTATTAAGTTCAGGTGTTTCAGCCACACCCATTGCTCAAAGGTGTATAACATCCAGCACATAGCCACGAAATATCCAAACACCAACCTTGGCATTACAATGGTTGGTACTGAAGAGCTCATGGCACTGTCATAGGATGCCACCTTTGCCACAAGTCCGTTGGTTAAATTTCTGCCCGACTAGATTGTTCAACTGATAGTGCTATTATTGTGAAGTGGAAGCATCTAAGAGCACCAGCAGTCCAAACAAAAAGTTGTAGACAACGCAAACTCAGGGGGCCACCGATTGGCTGAATGGGCATGGATTCCCACACCTACACACACTGAAATCTGGTGGAAATCATTCTCAGAAGAGTGGTGGCTGTTGTAATGGAATGACCAACAAGGTCATATTGTCAAGTGTTCACATACTTTTGGACATAAAGTGCATGTTGCAGATTTTATCCAACAAAATAGCAAGAAAACTGCTGTATTCTATCATGATCAGGCATTTCTTTAAAAATGTAATGCCATTTGACTCTTCAAATCAATTATTTAACATATTTTTTAAACCCGGATTTAATAACAGAGCCGTGGTGCTGTGGTGAAAAAGGCGTGTGCATTTTCACTTACTCTTATTTTTTGAGTGGCAACACAATTTAGTGTAATGTAAATGCTCCTATAATATACCTAAGTAACAGAGCGAAGCTTTTCAAACCTCTAAAATATACATATAGTCCTTTTAATGGTCACATCCATATAATGGACCTCATTGGGATATTATCAGCTGTAGTGTTCTTATACATCAGATACTCTTCCACAATATTGATAAAATTGATGTTCCCCCCAAACCGAGTGTCATACTGTTTTGTCAATAAAAATAAGACAAAATACCACAAAAACAATAGCAAGCCAACTTGCATACTAATAATACTTGGCTGTGTAGCATATTCCAATATCAATAAAACTGTATAATTACAACCTTACTATAGCTTTACATTTGTATGGGAGGGAAACACTTTAATTATTGATATTCCCACTTGGTAATGAAGAATGTTAGCTAGGCAGCCAGCTAGCAGAAGTTCACAGTAGACTTGTAGACGGTTTGATTGCATGCTTGCGGGTTTGTATTGTTTAACAGTTTGCAGCCGATGTTAACTAGCTATGGTGGTTGTGTATTGGAACCAAATGTCTCATTGCCAGGCCCAACTAAAGCCAAGGCAAGTATGTCACTGAAATGTAATAGTTAATTTACATGTTTATATTAAAATGTTAATGTTGTCCTAATTCCTGTAGTAGATAAAAATAGACCGATAGAGTTTCCTTAAGCAATTCACTCAGAAGATAACACTTTAGAAAGATCATACTGAACTATGCCTGGCTGGGAGTGTCAAATTAAAATCCTGTGTGTCAAATAGATTATATGCACCATTTGAAAGCCCACCTAGAAGACAATTATTGATTGAGCATTTTGTCAAGCTCTTTGCTGTATGCCAGAAACAAAGTGAACCACCTCATTTCTGGATCGGTGGGGTGTGCAGCGGCTGGGTTGATGAGAACTACATGGCCTGGGTTCAGGGAAAGGGCATTGGGAGGGTTGAAAGTGAGTTCGTGTCAGTCACACAGTGTTCAAAGCTTAGCTGTGATCTGAGGGGGGAAAATAGTTGCTTAGTTTATCGGTTGGAGATCTGAACAGGTGAGATGGCCAAGAGCCATTCAGACAAATCTGTAATAAGGAACTTCATGAATCAGTGCTTTATCTGTTAGGTTTGTCCCAAGTTGGCTCTCTTTGTCATAGCAGAGGTCACTTTAGCAGATATGGCAGAGACCAGAAGCATCTGTCTTTGAAAAGTGCAGATGGAACATGAGCAAAAACGAAAGGCTTTTGGACTTGCCAGCATGCCAGCTCAAATTTAATTTACGCATGCTATGTAATGTTATGCAATGTAATGTTAGGCTATGTTATGTTATGCTGAGGTGACATGAATACTGTACATTTGAATTTGCCAGTGACTCCTAGAAAGCAGCTTGATAATGAACGGAAGTAACATGGACGGTGCAACGATGAAAGTAATAATATAGCATTCAATGCATTTTAAATCATTTGCATGGCATAGAGAATAAAAAAAGGCTTGCAAAGGTTGCATAAAGTAAATAGGAAAGAGTTTTCATCAGAAGCACAGGACATGTTTTGCGGATTAACAGTGTTAATGTGATCCTACACCAATTACATGACTGTAAATACTTATTCATTTACTACAGTACATACAGGTCCTTCTCAAGAAATTAGCATATTGTGATAAAGTTAATTATTTTCCATAATGTAATGATAAAAATTAAATCTCAAAGAATTAGCATATTTAATCTGACCAATAAAAGAAGTGTTTGTAATACAAAAAAAAAGAAAAAGTCCACCTTCTAATAATTATGTTCAGTTATGCACTCAATACTTGGTCGGGAATCCTTTTGCAGAAATGACTGCTTCAATGCGGCGTGGCATGGAGGCAATCAGCCTGTGGCATTGCTGAGGTGTGATGGAGGCCCAGGATGCTTCGATAGCGGCCTTAAGCTCATCCAGAGTGTTGGGTCTTGCGTCTCTCAACTTCCTCTTTACAATATCCCACAGATTCTCTATGGGGTTCAGGTCAGGAGAGTTGG
>JACXGM010013969.1:0-22525 GCA_016801145.1 Umbra pygmaea | reverse complement strand
TTCACATCAACTTCCCCATATCTGTAAATATACACGTTTTGTCCATGATAATTTCTATATTGACTTAATCTAGCCTACTCGGGCTTAATACTGGGAACTAAATTGATTTGTTTTTCTTTTATACCGCACTATGTTTATGGTACCGCAGCTCAAGGCTGGAGTTCTCATAGACTAGCTCCGCGAAAACCAATCAAATATGATATGCACCTCGAAAAAAGTGCGTCTTTCATGGTTAATTAGTAAGCTTCCGCATTTTTGTCGAAAGCGTTTATCTCCAATCCGAAACAAGTAATGTTTAAAGTAGCCAAATAAAAAACAAAAAAAACGTATCATATGTTGTACAATTCACCCGCCAGAGTGGCTGGTAGATTGGGAAAAGTTACCCGCCAATGTGAAAATCTACCCGCAATTGGCGGGTGGCGGGTGTTAATTTCCCACCCTGGCAATCATGATTGTGTAATGACCTGAAAGAAGAGGTTCATAATTGAGACTAAACAAAGTATAATGGAGGTTTGGTTTTGTTTTAATGATTTTTGTTTTATTACTTAGGAAAATCTAGAAATGTTTGGAAATTATGGGGTATGCATTTTGTTGGAAGGATATGAGATGTTTTAGAGAACAGCATTATAATGTTTGAAAGCTGTTGAGATAAGTATGAGTGGTAACTGTTCATGTGTGGATGGAATGTTTTAGATGTGCAGGATGTATAGTTTTTTCCACTGTCTGGTTTGTTAAAACTTCATTCTGAAACAGGACAGGGGTCTTCAGGGGAGTCTCTCTGTGGGAAGTATAAAGATAGGACTGTGTACTGTTAAGGCTTTGTGCAGAAATGGACTGATTGCAAAGCAGATCATATCTACCTTAGGTGAATATTTTTGTGAATGCAACATCAGAAACATTTTTACTTGGATTATTATTATTATTACTCAGGATTTTTAACAGACCAGAGGGAAGGTTGAATCCTGGTGAGTAAAGGGACATTTATTATTCTAAAATTGGAATAAATGGTGAAAGTATTTGTGATTTGAAACTCAAGACTATTTTTAGTCACAAAAATCTAAAGTGTGGATACTTGGTGATTATAGAATTCGGAAGGTTAAAAAGTTTTGTGTTAGATGAACATAGATTCTTTCATTTAAACACGAACCTGAAGGGCCCCTTTATATCACTGAGACACTGCATTTTTTAATAAAAGTAACAAAGTAGTTCGCCTTCACCAGCTATTCTAATTTTTGCAAGTATCATTCTTGACTAAAATGGATGGATGTAACTAAATTTGCAATTGATTTTAAGGACCTGTTAAAGGTTATACAAGATTGGTGACAGAAACCTTTTTGAGCCACTTTTAATTTCCGGTTGTCGCCTCGCAAGTATTCTTGAAATTGTAGGGTGCAAAGTTCCCCATTAGTAAAGATACACAAGTTCTCGACATGACATTTTGAATTGTGAGCATCATATCATAAGTAGGAAACCTTGAGAATATTGGGAAAAGTATTCTGTTCTGTTTTCCAGTTTAAGCCTCTAACTCAAACTGGTTTAATTTTGTTGGAGATAAGAAGGTGGGTCTGGATATTCATCTTCAAAGACCTTTACTTACTGTTAGGTAAATAAGGATTTTTATGGCCTGCTTTGCCATTGCTCTGTTTTCTGTTACCACCTAAATTTAAAATGTTCTAATAATAGTTTTTTTATTGTATGGTTGTTGATGTGTGTATTAATCTAGCAGTGAAATTCAACATATGATTTTGTGAAAAGAATTGATGCATTGAACTGTAGTGGATTGTGGTAATGTGTTGAAGCCCAGATGTGTCTTTGAAAAGGATTTGTATTACGCAGTGTATGACTGAGAATGGTGACGACTATTTTGATTTTTACTTTGTATTAATAAAATTGTATTATGCTTTGAATTTACATTTGGGTTGAAGTACATTTCTATAAATTGCTATAGAGCATTAGATTCTTATATGAACATATAAGGTCAGGAAATAAGTAATGTCTGTCTGATTATCTAAACTTGAATAAGACCCAGTCAATAAACACAGGCATACTAACTGTGTAGTTGATAAATCACAAATTGAGAAAATTGGAAAGCAATCTCTCATTTGTCTTGCCTTATATTTGCTATAAACATTGTGCAACATTCTCGCCTAAGTGAAAGACCCAACGTGCTGAGGTAGGAATATTTTTTGGAAATAATAAGTCTCTACCATATACCTGTACCTGGGTTAGCCAAATACTGAAAAACTATCCTTTTCTCAATAACCTAGTAGTCCTAACATTATGAGACAGATAGTGTAGGGATTCAGAGGTAAATTAGGAGAATAGGATTTAGTTGTTCAGTAGGGTACAAACTCTATCAGGCATTGACTGAAGGTGGCTAATGTCGACATCTAGTGGACAAAATATATAGCACTTCAAAAAGAGTAGATTTTTTACAGGTTGTAGTAACTTTGATTCCAGACTTATTGATGGCATTGGGTAATCAATAAATAAGTGATTCAAATTTAGCCTGACTGCAACAGCTTACAAGAAACTGTGACTAGCTAAAATGTTAGTCTAGTTGTTGAAGAGAATTTGGTATATTTAAACATACATATTTTTAAAATATTGTATTTTAATCACTTCCGGTATATTTTATGCCGACAGGGTGGACATGTTAAGCTTTGGCAAAACAAGTAAGCAAACTTATATGAAGAAAATGTGTCATTTGTAAAGTCAGCAGCTACACACCTCAGCAGTTGAAATTTCCACCACTGAAGAGATAAAAAAATCTGTTGTCCTGATGTCATTATTGGAGATGGGCTTTTCTTAATCAGGGAGATTCCGAAATACGACAGGGTGGACAACCATTCAAGGGACATGGACAAACTCTTCTTTTTTATTAAATAAAAAAAGGTTTTATTACAAAACGATCAATACACTCGATATGAGTAATATCTTATTTAAATAAATATGAATAGGAAAACTAAAATATTTTTTTTAATGATTTGACTATTTTACTCTCATTCAAATTGAAAGAGCAGTGCCTGGGACATAGCAAAATAACATACATCCTCTTATACCAAACTAAAGAAAATCTTGAAAATGTATCTAAAGAGCCAAGTAATGCTTCTGTTATGAATAAAATACTTAGTATAATATAACACACACTTTCAGAGTCATTTGTATGTAAAGTTATCATGGCAAATTAATTATTTATGTTCAGGACACCAAAAGGCACCCTACAGTGATATTGACCCATATAGCACCATAACCAACGCAAAGAACCCCTGAAGAACCGCTGAAGAACCATTTGTTTTTAGAGTGTAGCCTTGAACAATACTCCTATGCATGGGCCGTTTCTAAATGAGCGCTATTATTCTGAAAGAAAAAAATCAAGAGTTTGTGTTGCGGACATAATATAGTGTTGCTAGGAAAATGTGTCAGCCACGGTGCTAGAAACGGCCCTGCCGTATTGGATGTTTCATCTGAAGCTAATGATTAAACAGGAAATAAGTTGGAAAATCAGCAGTTGGTATCCTTTCACTTACAATTACATTGTTACAAACAATACTATTGAATTGTGATTAGAGGGTGTCTCTTTTCCTTTATGCTACAAAGATATGATTATTAGTGATTAACTCCCAGGCTAATGAAAGCACGATTTTTGCCATATAATGTAGCCCAATTCTGGTATTATTTCATTCATAAGTCCAAAATATCTGAGCAATGGTGCCTACACAGTCATATCCAAGAAAACACATTGGTTGTCAGGACGTTTAGAAAACGTATGTTTTAGTACTAGTTTAATCCTCGTTACTTAAGATTCAGACAGTATTACATTACAAGGGAGAGATAGAAGAATAATGGTGGAGTGCCAGAGTCAAAAATTTTTTCTAGATATAGGTAGGCTATGTAAGTTTGTAACCAAACTGGTACGTAAGTACTTAGGCTACATTGTTAGTTTGTCGTGAAATTAGGTTGATATGAGCAGGTAAGGAATTACCAATTACCTTCTTCACATAGGTAATGTCATTTCGTTAGCAATTCATTACGTCACGTTTGGTGCTCGATACGTTCGCTGGGAATGCTGGGATACAACTTACTTTCAGTTTTCATATTGTCAACCTCTGCTGCTTGGATCCACCCGGTTTCTACTGATCCTTGAGCTAGCTGAATTGTCATTGGCTAAAAAATAATATCCGAGCTCTTCAGGACTTAGTGATACATATGTTTTTGGTCATTTTGTGATTCACTGCTCAAGAGTTCAACGTTGTTCAAAAAAGCGCAAGGTTCGTTCGGGACTTCATCAACATGAAGGCTTTTATTCTGATCCTGGGTGTTTGCCTTTTTAAAACCGTATCGGCTGGTCAGTACTAATTTCTTTGATTTTATAAAAATTATAATTTGTCCGTTTAGGAAGAAAATGTGGCTATAGCATATAAGGCTATAATGTTTAAGTAAATATGAATAGAGAAGTCTCTTCAGACCCATAATGTATAGTTTGTCGGCTCTGCAGACATTACAATATTAAAATAAAATTGTTTCTTACAGAAACATGAATCAGTAATCACGTTTAACAATATCGCTAAATTTTTTTTAATAATTTTCGACCATGTGACAATGTCTAATAAACACTTATAATTCACACTTCAAAATTTAGTTTCTCATTTTTGGCATTATGGAGGAATTATACATAAGCCCATTTGTGCCAAAAGACAATGTGTGACAAAATACAATTTAACCTTGCTTTAGCTGTGGTATACATAATGTTCATGCCACACCTCATTGTGTCTTAAAGGGATGGTTCAGTGTAATATAACTAGGGTCCTTTGCACCTTGACCTCGAGCCAAACAACCCCCCATAAGCTTTTTTCCGTTGTTATAACATTGGTTGAGTTAGAGCTTTCAGCCGAATGGCTTAGTGCAGGCGCTAATGGAACCAAGGGTGTATCTCGTAAGAAAAACCACTAATAATGCCCAGAATGGTACCAAACTTCTACAGTAATACAAATAGGTTCTGTACTTAAAACGAGGCATTGAAAAGTGTGTAAGTACACCAGAAGTATATTTAAATTACACTTGCCT
Source organism: Umbra pygmaea (assembly GCA_016801145.1). NCBI lineage: Eukaryota > Metazoa > Chordata > Actinopteri > Esociformes > Umbridae > Umbra > Umbra pygmaea. The sequence goes on along the minus strand of JACXGM010013969.1, from coordinate 17,458 downwards.
GATGGCTGATACTCTCAGCTCCTAGGCAATACATGTTGTGCTCTGTGCGTGATCTTGTGGGATCGCGGTAGCAGCCTTGGTTCCATTGGATACACCCTTGGTTCCATTAGCGCCTGCACTAAGCCATTCAGCTGAAAGCTCTAACTCAACCAATGTTATAACAACGGAAAAAAGCTTATGGGGGGTTCTTTGGCTCGAGGTCAAGGTGCAAAGGACCCTAGGGTTATATTACTCCGAACCATCACTTTAAGTTACTCCTATATGGTACTGTATGTTGTGGATGGCGTATATTGAATGCAGCCTGGTATTGATTGCATACAATCTACAGTATTCACTGATTGTTTTTGTAGCTAATGTATGTTTTGAAATCTAGAGTTTAAACAAATTAACAATATTGTGAAATTTTTTGGGTTGTGTAAAAATCATTAAACATGTCAAAGCATTAATTTATTAAGGAGCAGTGGAATACGAAAGTAGTACTTGTTTTATATTATTTTAAATGATATTGTTTACATTTTTTCATGTTGTTCTAAACAGTGCAGACCTCCTAAAAGTATTTGTTTAAATTATACATTTAATAAAAATTGTAAAACTGAACAAAACTTTTGAAGGAAAATGTATGGAACTCCATTTGGGTGTCTGTGATTCAAAAAAATATGTTATAATAATTTGTTTTATTCTTATAATTAAGTCGCTTTAAAAACGTCATGTTATTAAGGAAAGGTACATTGCCACTACCTCAGTTTCATGTTACTTTTAAGTGGTACAGTATTTATGTTATGCAATTTTAGTATTATTTTACAGAGATTTGACAAATTAGTAATATTATCTGTCTCATAAGTGCACTTACAGCACAGTAACAGTTACTGCAAAACTGTCTGTACTAAAATGTATCTTTCTAGATAAGAACTGTTTATCTTTTTTTTCAGTAACCCACTCTCTGAAGTATTTCTACACTGGAAGCACAGGAATGGAGCATTTCCCACAGTTTGTTGCAGTGGGCATTGTTGATGGAATGCAGATTGACTACTTTGATAGTAAGTCTGAGAAGAATGTTCTGAAGCAGTCTTGGATGGAGGGAGTACGTGATGAAAAACGTATCACAGACGTAAGAAAGGGCCATCAGCAAAGCTTTTCAAACAATGTTGGGATTTTGATGCAGCGTTTTAACCAATCAACAGGTAAGCATTTAATGCAGTCAAATATTTGGTGCCTGTGTGTGTTTGTTTTATCTCCTCTTCCAAAATGTGAGCCTCTCTGTCCTCTACAGTTGATGTGTTTCCTCCTCAGACAAAAACATAATGAATTAATGTTGATAGAAAAGAGATAAGTTAAAAAGACTTTGAATTCCAAACCAACCTTTATTCACTACACACACAGATCCATGGTCATGTTGCTGGAAAACCTCAGAGGGTAACACCCAAGGGTTTGCCAGAGGTTTAGTAAATTCATTAACTTTGGGACACACTTTTGACTTCATGGCCACTGGTAATTAATATAAAAAGCATGGATTCTTAATAAATGCCGAACGATTGGCGAGTGTAGAGTAGAGTGGGGTTTGTTTGGGATAGAGCAAAGGACTAATTTCTCACTTTTTCTTTTTCTCAATTAAATCATCACTAGGTGGCAGCATTCCTTATTCATTTACTGTATCAAGATGGTTTATTTATTGAGGCACCTCAGGATTTTAAAAAACAAAATATAATACCCCAGTTCTAAAAAAGTTGGTACAGTATGGGAAACAAAAAGAGTCATTTGGAAATTCAGTTAACCCAGTACTATATTAAAAACACATTATTAACACATTTGTTTGATGTTTTACATTGTTAATGTAATTTATTTGTGAAAATATACATTAATTTCAAATCTGATGACTGCAACACACTCCAAAACAGTTGGGAGAGTCGACTGTTTACCACTGTTTAACATCACCGTTTACTTATAATAATACTTATTAAGCATTTGGGCACTGAAGACTAGGGTTCGGTATCGTTTGGATTTTAACGATTCCGATGCCGAACCGGTACTTTTAAAACGATTCCGATTCCTTAACGATTCCTAAACCGATTCTTGAAAAACTGAAAAAAATTAAAAAAATTAAAGAAAGACTTTTCTTATAGTTTTGTTATAGAAAATTATTTAAATTTAACAATATATTAATGTTTTAAATTACTTAAATATATAATAATTAAAACTAAGTCACCTAACACACAACTACAATAATTTAATAATAAATAACAGTTACACTATTAACAAGTAACAACAAAATAAATGTTCAAACTTTAGCAGTTATTTTGCAGAAAAATGATCATATATGCCTTCTCTGGCAAGTGTCACACCCACACCATCTTCGAGGACCTTCCGGTTCTCTCAGTCACTGGAATACTAGGATTTCATTAGTGTCAAGTCCAGGTTATATTGTTCAGCAGCAGTACCTTATATGTTATTGGTTAGAGGAGGGTAAGTGGACCTCTAGCCTTCTCTATGTTTTATTATAGACACCAGTGTTCCGTTACGCAGCTGTTGCCTATTGTAATTAAGATAGTATATTACCAGATCATTTGTGGCCTGTATTTTGTTGGTTAATCCGCTGGTGTACCTTGTCTTGTTCTCGATCTGGACATGTGTATGTTATATTGAGTATCTGATTAAAACCGTCATATACCTGCGATTGCTTCCATTCGTTTTTCATTGGGACTGAGCGTGACAGCAAGACTGTATGACGTGCTCTCCTGACTTATTCTTTTGCGCTACCGTATCTCAGACGTTCTCCCAAATGATGTTCTCAGGAAACTATTTTGTAAAACATGATTTAAATTGTATGTTAACATATTTATGGTGTTTTTACGTTGAGCTGCCCGTTTTGTTATTAGTCTATATTCAATTTTCTATTACGTTGCGCCTGCATGTTTCATTTCACCGGTTCATGCAAGAACATTCCACACATCCCATAGCATTCTAAATTATATATTAACGTTCACGGTTAAGGTTAGCTATGTGGTTACCATTGATTGTATATGTTGTTACTGAGGTTAAAGGTTAGGATCAAGGTTAACGTTACTAAAAAAAATATAATGTGCAACACGCTTGCATAACGCTGGAACGGAGAAGCATCCATTTGGATTTGAACTCGCAAAATCCGGTATAAAAGTTAGGAAATTTTGGCATTTTAAAAGTAGCCTACATTTCCGGTATCTAGCTAACGGTAGACTACAGAGAAAGTGTGATATTTTTACGTCCGTTTCGAAGCATCAGAGGGAAAAGGCTTCAGTCGACACATTAAGTGGAATCGAAATTAGGAACCGAAATTTGCGTTCTGATCCGGTCCGATTCCATAGTGGAACCGGATTTTGGTACCCAACCCTACTGAAGACACCAGTTGGTTCAGTTTTGCAAGCAGAATCTTACCCCATTCATCCATTATTCATGTCTTCAGCTGCACAACTGTATGAGGCCTTCGTTACCTTATTTTGCACCACACATTCTAAATCGAACACAGGTCAAGACTGCAGGCAGGCCATGCTAGCACTCACACTCTCTGCTTACACAACCATATGCTTGTAATACAGGCAGAATGTGCTTTGATGTTGTACTGATGGAAAATATAGGGACATCCCTGGAAAAGACGAAGTCTGGATGGCAGCATCTGGATCTTACTATGTGTAGTATATACACTCACCTCAAGGATTATTAGGAACACCCGTTCAATTTCTCCTTAATGCAATGATCTACTCAACCAATCACATGGCAGTTGCTTCAATGCATTTAGGGGTTTGGTCCTGGTCAAGACAATCTCCTGAACTCCAAACTGAATGTCAGAATGGGAAAGAAAGGTGATTTAAGCAATTTTGAGGGTGGCATAGTTGTTGGTGCCAGACGGGCCGATCTGAGTATTTCACTGCTCAGTTACTGGGATGTTCACGCACAACCATTTCTAGGGTTTACAAAGAATAGTGTGAAAAGGGAAAAACATCCAGTATGGGGCAGTCCTGTGGGCGAAAATGCCTTGTTGATGCTAGAGGTCAGAGGAGAATGGGCCGACTGCTTCAAGCTGATATAAGGGCAACTTTGACTGAAATAACCACTCGTTACAACCAAGGTATGCAGCAAAGCATTTGTGAAGCCACAACACGCACAACCTAGAGGTGGATGGGCTACAACTGCAGAAGACCCACCGGGTACCACTCATCTCCACTACAAATAGGAAAAAGAGGCTACAATTTGCAAGAGCAAACCAAAATTGGACAGTTGAAGACTGGTAAAATGTTGCCTGGTCCGATGACTCTCAATTTCTGTTGAGACATTCAGATGGTAGAGTCAGAATTTGGCATAAACAGAATGAGAACATGTATCCATCATGCCTTGTTACCACTGTGCAGGCTGGTGGTGGTGGTGTAATGGTTTGGGGGATGTTTTCTTGGCACACTTTAAGCCCCTTAGTGCCAATCATTTAAATGCCACGGCCTACCTGAGCATTGTTTCTGACCATGTCCATCCCTTTATGGCCACCATGTACCCATCCTCTGCTTCGTTGCCTGGATGTGCATCCCACAAATCTCCATCAACTGCAAGATGCTATCCTATCAATATGGGCCAACATTTCTAAAGAATGCTTTCAGCACCTTGTTGAATCAATGCCACGTAGAGTTAAGGCAGTTCTGAAGGCGAAAGGAGTTCAAACACAGTATTAGTATGGTGTTCCTAATAATTCTTTAGGTGAGTGTATAATTCTGCATTAATGGTGCCCTCACAAATGTGCAAGTTATCCTTTCGCAATTTTTCCAGCTTTGGATCCTGTTCCATTACATAATCATTTAGCTTTGCTGGATAACCCTCAGTATGTGTATGTGGGACAAATTATCCTCCTTTGGCCATGCCTTGGGAAAATACCTTGGGAAAGGATGCCTTGGCATTAGATTCGTTTTCTGCCCCTCTCAAAGAGAATGTAGTTGACTGTATAGTGCAGTCTAAAACTAGTCCTGCCCATCAAGGAAAACTTGACACCACAGTAACCATAGCAGCTGGTGCGCTTCATCGCCCATTGTTAACTCCCAGTACCATCATTGTTGGAAGCTCCATGGTTTGGAACCTATTTTTTTTCCAGAAAGTTTAACTAAAGCTGTTAACCTGTCTTTCTCATTTCAGCAGGTTACCTTTGAGGACATTGTAAAGCCCTTTAAACTATTTTTTCAAAAATGTTATGGGGTGGATAAACTAAATCCTTGTCTCCTGCAGCTTGCTGTAACTATTACTGCTGAGCCACTTGCTCACATTTTCAATTGATCCATTTTAACAGGTATAATTCCTAAGGTTTGTAAGACCACTCTAGTATTTCCATTTTTTAAATGTGGTGATCCTAGTGATTTTAACAATTACAGACCTATCTCTAAGTTTTCTTGTCTTGTGAAAATATCTGAAAAATGATTTATTTGGAGTTCCGCTACTTTTTATCTAGAAATTTTATTTTCAATGCATATCAATCTGGCTTTAGACCCAGTCATTTTACCACCTCCACTTCTACTCTGGTACTGGGTGACATAAGTGGTACTGATAAAAGGAAGCATTGCTCAGCTCTGTTTATTGATCAAATTACTTGCATATTTATCTAAAATACATAAATTTGAGCAGCCAATAATAATAGTAAAATTGTTACTCTGGATTTCAGTACAGTCATATGCAGCATAGTTTGCAGGATTAGATCGAATTAAAAATACAAAAGAAATTGTAGTGGACTATTACAGACAGATAGTGGCGCTAGACAGTTATACACTGTAAACGCAGCTAGTTACGTGATCTGATCACAACGTTTAGATAGCCTATTACTATATTCAAACAGACAACACATTCGTTTATACACCACATTCCAAATGATTATGAAAATTATATTATTTTTTATATACACAGATTTTCCTAAATAGTCGATGCAAATGACAGTGAGTATAGATTTCAAGTAATCAACCGTCCGGGTATAAGTTGAATTTCATTGAACAAACCACCCTATGAAAACAGTATTATTAAAAAAAAATAATAATAATAATAATAATAACTGAAAATAGTATTTAGTTGTATTTGCAGCACTAGGAGGTCATATTAACTAAAATCAAAAGCTATTTCAATCAAACAGATATTAACAGGGCAAGTTACATGTTAACTTGCCCCCCTTCTTTGATATCACCTTCACAATTCTTGCATCCATTTCATTTGTGAGAGTTTCTGGTTGAATTTATAAAAAGAATATATAAAAAATAGCCTCCCAGAGCAGCTGTTTTGATGCGAACTGCCTCCTACCCTCATAAATCTTATGCTTGAGGATACTCCTTGTGAGCATTGGTTAGGGGTGGCCAAATAGTAGGTTTATGCACAACTGCAAGCCTCTGGAGGATCCAATGCCTTGAGGTTTGAGGCACCAGCAGCTTCAAATACCTGTTTGCTGCTTTGTAATGGCATTTTAGCAGCTGCTATCTTTAATCCGATGAATTTGTCTGGCAGTAACCTTTCTCATAATGCCTTTATCTGCACTAACCCGTCTGTGCTCTGAATCAGCCACAAATCTCTTCACAGTATGATGATCACGCTTAAGTTTTCCTGAAATATCTAATGTTTTCATACCTTGTCTAAGGGATTGCACTAATTGACGTTTTCTGCAGCAGTGAGATTCTTTCTTTCCCATATTGCTTGAAACCTGTGGCCTGCTTAATAAAGTGGAACATTCTTCTTAAGTAGTTTTCCTTTAATTGGGCTCACCTGGCTAACTAATTATCACAGGTGTCTGAGATTTCAGTGATCCAAAGAGCCCGGAGACACAATACCATCCATGAGTTTGATTGAAAAACAAAAATATTTAGTGTTTATGACTAGGGCTGGGCGATAAAACGATAATGATATGTCTTGCGATAGACACGTAATCAATATCAATAAAAAATGCGTTTGATAAAACGTTCGATAATTTCCTTTGCTTCGTCTGAAAAAAACAGCGGTTGCAAAGCAATTTCGGTTGCATAAACAAAGGCACTCACTCTCTGGTAACCTAGCAACGTAGCAAGTGACACGCTAACAGCCAATCATTTAACAGTATCAAGTTTGGTTGCGCAATATTACTGTCTCGTGAGTCGTGTTGGATTCTTCCGTAACTGAAACTGAAACTGATAAGTGGAAAATTAGTGCCACAGCAAGTGAGGAAATTGTTGATAAAACGGGAAAAGTCAGCTCGCCAGTATGGCAGTTTTTTGCAAAACCGTCGTCCCTACCAAGACTGGTAGGCTATATCACACACTTGTTTTCCCCACTTTCTCAGGTCTCAGGTTTCTCTGTTTATATTTAACACTTTGCACTATTTCATTACACTTTATTAAGCATTTCTTAACTATTCTAATTTTGCACCTTAGTGTAACAGACAATTGTTAAGTGTTCATTGTGATTTTAGACTTATGTTTACATTTTAATTATTTGAGTGTTTTCCATGGTTGTGTTGACATTTCTGCCTTTATAACTGAGGGGATTATAATCAGTGGAAGGTTAAATTTAAAATAAAAATGTTTAAATTTAATATCTTTTTCCTGCTCCTTAAAACGGATCAATAATTATCGATATCGACCAATATGAAACACTTATATCGTGATAGAGTTTTCAGCCATATCGCCCAGCCCTATTTATGACACTTAATTCCAATTTGCATAATAATTTGGAACGCGGTGTATAGACCCTGTTGTTATGCAATTTTCGGGTGTGTTGTGTATGTGTGTGCAACCAAACATAGAATACAGGACAGACAAACAATAAGCCAACAATAATTAGTATTATTTGATAAGACTAAAGACAAAACAAATTGGGAGGTAATCGTGTGTGTCTTATTACGGCAGAAACCCTACATAGGTCCAGACCATTATTTGTATTACTTTTACTTGTTTCGATAATACAAAAAACAGGTCTACAAATACAAAAAATATTAATGAAACTGTGTTTTCAAAACTGCAAAGGGTCCAATCTGAGCCTCAACATATCAAAGTGTCACTTTGTCAAATCCCCGAAATTCCTGGGACACGTTGTATCAGGGAAAGGGACGGAGATCGACTATGTCAAGATACAAGTACTGCAGGACTCAAGAATGCCTCCAGAACATGAAGGCTCTTCAGAGGTTCCTCTGGTTAGCTGACTGGTACTACAAATTCATACCACACTTTGTACCATTCTTTGCAGACATAGAGTAGCTGCTCCAATAAACCAGCTGAAGAAGAAAGGGGTAGGGTGGAAGTGGACAGAGGACTGCCAGGCCAATATGGACGCCCTTATAAGTGCCCTAGAGAATGCACCTGTTTTGACTCAGCAAAACCTCTCCATTCCTTTCCAAGTGCACATTGATGCAAGTGAGGTATGGCTAGCGGCCATCTTTACTCAGACTACTCTGGAAGGAGAGAAATTGATTACGTTGCCTCCAGAGGAATCAGGGGGGTGGAGTGCAATCAATCCAGCTTTGAGAAAGAATGTCTGGCTTTTGTATGGGTGGTGGTGAAATGGAAACATTACCTTGAGGTTTTGCAACAGTACCGATACAAGATTCATTACAGAAGAGGCTGCCTCAATCTCGGACCAGATGCTCTATCCAGAGCACATGAACTGCATGCTTTGGCTACCTCTACATGTTTGGCTGCTTTTTCAAAGTGTCATTCAGAGCTACCTCACACGCTAACAAAAATTGCTTGAGCCCAAAACAACCAGAAGTTTGTGACATAAGGAAAGATATCTCAAATTGAAGTAAGCAGAACGCTTTGGGCTTGAAGACCACCAAGGCATCCTTTACCGAAGGTTATGTATTGTCTTGCATTAGGAGGAACCCAGGGCCAATCGCACCAGCATATGGTCTCACAAGGGGTCTGAGGATCTCATCTCAGTAACTAAAGAAATGCCACCCCACACCATTACTGACCCACCGCCAAACCGGTCATGCTGGAGGATGTTGCAGGCAGCAGAATGTTCTCCACGGTGTTTCCAGACTCTGTCATGTCTGTCACATGTGCTCAGTGTGAACCTGCTTTCATCTGTGAAGAGCACAGGGCACCAGTGGCGAATTTGCCTGTCTTGGTGTTCTCTGGCAAATGCCAAACGTCCTGCACGGTGTTAGGCTGTAAGCACAACCCCCACCTGTGGATGTTGGGCCCTCATACCACCCTCATGGAGTCTGTTTCTGACCGTTTGAGTGGACACATGCACATTTGTGGCCTGTTGGAGGTCATTTTGCAGGGCTCTGGCTAGTGGTGCAATGGATCGTCGTTGATCCGTGATCCATTCGGATCAATATCTTCGGTTCGGCACACACGTGATCCGCGGATTGATTTCGGGAAAAAAAAGTTGTGCGCATGTTCAGTCTGCTCACAGCATTGTCATGTCGAGCGGAGAAACGGAGGAGCTTGAACGCCCCGCGTCATTTACATCCCCTGTATGGGAGCATTTTGGTTTCCCTGTTAAATATAATGATGAAGGAAAGAGGTTAGTGGATAAAACCGTGACAGTGTGTAGGCACTGTGGCACAAGAAAGCGATATGACAGTGGAAACACATCAAGCATGGCCGAGCATTTGAAGAGACATAACCCCGGTGTTCCACTGACATGAGTGAAAACGAAAGCTGCAAAACAACATATTATCACCGTGGCATTTAAGAAATTAATCAGACCTGGCTAAATCCATCATGAACGCTATCGATGTGTTTATAGGTGCAGACATGAGGCCATATTCGGTTGTGCAAAAGGAGGACTTTAAACACATGCTGAAAGTGTTTGAGCCACATTACGACATCCCATCGCATATGGGACATAAACGCTTGTGAAAAAGCTTAATGTGGTTTTAATGTACCTAAACAATGGTCAATCATCACCAAATTTCTCGTGCCATATCTTGTTATGAACACTTAAGCCTGTCAAAATAACTAAACCGAAATCCAATGATTATAGTAATCTCACGTTAAAGTTTTCTTCATTGGCTCCTATGTTGAGGAAAATGCTTAACGTGATTTAATGTAACTAAACAACGATCAATATTAACCACATTTCTCTCTCATATTGCTCATCATAACCACTGAAAATTATAAAAACAACTAACCCAAATTCCAATTATTATGGGCGTTATCTGACATTAAGCCTTTCTGCTTCATTAAAACCCATTGTAGGAAAAGGCTTAACGTGATTTAATGTTCCTAAACAACAATCAATAATGATCACATTTCTCTCTCATATTGTTAATAATCAAAAAGACATCTTATGTTTATTTGTCTTGTATTTTTTTTGCTGATCCGAAAAATGATCCGATGCGTGACTCTGATCCGAGAAACGATCCAATCCGTGAGTTTTTTGATCCGTTGCACCCCTAGCTCTGGCAGTGCTCTTCCTGCTTCTCCTTGCACAAAGGCGGAGGAAGCGGTCCTGCTGCTGGGTTGTTGCCCTCCTACGGCCTCCTCCAAGTCTCCTGATATACTGGCCTGTCTCCTGGTAGCGCCTCCATGCTCTGGACACTATGCTGACAGAGACAGCAAACCTTCTTGCCACAGCTCGCATTGATGTGCCATCCTGGATGAGCTGCACTACCTGAGACACTTGTGTGGGTTGTAGACTCCGTCTCATGCTACCACTAGAGTGAAAGCACCGCCAGCATTCAAGTGACCAAAACATCAGCCAGGAAGCATAGGAACTGAGAAGTGGTCTGTGGTCACCACCTGCAGAACCACTCCTTTATTGGGGTTGTCTTGCTAATTGTCTATAATTTCCACCTGTTGTCTGTTCCATTTGCACAACAGCATGTGAAATTGATTGTCAATCAGTGGTGCTTCCTGAGTGGACAGTGTGATTTCGCAGAAGTCTGATTGACTTGGAGTTACATTGTGTTGTTTAAGTGTTCCCTTTATTTTTTTGAGTAATGTACTTATTAAAATAACTTGTTTTGAAAAGTATGCAAAGTTTTTACATTATAACAATAGAAAAATTTACCTCTTGAGGATCACCCACTATTTATCAAATTCTGCCTAAAAAAACATACCCAAAGTTAACCTCTTGTAGGACTGGACCTGAAGCGAGTACATACATATGGTTAACGTTTAAAAAAAAAACGTTTTACAATCATGTGTTCCAGGAAATTGGAACATGTCTAAAATTTTGGAATGATAGGGTGAACAGCCAATGAGATGGCATTTTCTCATAACAAGATGGATTTTTCCTGGAAGACTAAGCTTTATGTCATTCCTGGGACTCTTTGATGGCCAAAAAGAAAGATTTTTGACTGTAAGTATTATTATTTTTATTATATTATATTATTATTATTATTATTATTACTATTATTTTTCCACAATATGTTTTTTTCTCAATGTGGTTTGCCTAAATATTGCTACGTGGCTGCTAGTACCTGATGGGAAACCCTTAACATTTTCACTCATACCATTTTGAATTTTATAGCTACACTAAAACCAAGATATTTAGTAGAACCCCAAGATCCTAAGCTTAAAGGAAATATGGGACATGTTAATATAACCTAAAGATAAACTAAAAATGAGGTTGTTAGCCGTGTTTCTAATTGACATTCCATTTTTTATTTTTGGTGCAAAAACGGCCAGCTGAGTGTACAAGCTAATCGCTTTTGTTACTGGCTATGTACGTCACGTTATGACTAGGGCTGCACCTAACGATTATTTGGATAATCGATTAATCTGTCAATTATTTCTTTGATTAATAAAAGACTAACAAATATTTCCGTAACTAAAAAATATGTTATTCCAAATTGACAATTTTAACACAACAGACCTAAATATATGCTATAAAACATGTGCAAAACATGCTAATTTCTTTACTAAGGTGCAAAATATGGACTTTTTTACCTGGCTTAGATGAACCTGATATGGTAAAATTGTCTACAAAACAATTATAGAAACAGCTTTTATAGAACATAGTTGTAAAAAGCCTTATAATAAGGCCTGTTAAATAGTAATTTGTTGCTTTATGTATTTTTACCAAAACTGTGCTCTTCCCCCTGCTCCGGTTTACAGACCATTACGCATTTACGGGGCAAGTTTTAAAATGTGCGTTTAGCCTCTAAACATGTTTGAAATGTCATTACTAGTGCATAGCCATGTGCAGTGATTCCTTTTTTTGCTAGCTTGATTGAAAAGCCTTAGTCATCATGGTTTACATGCTTTTACACATAGAAAAAAAAATATACATAGGTTATTTATTTTTAATTTTATCTATCTATATTCATTAAGGAGATGCACTGAAAATTGGTGAATAAGAGGAACCATTTTATTTTAATGCACATATTTGTACATTAGCAGGAATGTAGCACAATATGGATGTGAAAGCAGTTATAATTAGCCTATGTGACAATAACATTTGATTTGGTTAAAATCAATGAATAATCATAATAATTAATCGTGATCTCAATATTGATCAAAATAATCGTGATCATCCTTTTGATGCCATAATCCTGCAGCCCTAGTAATATCCATACATTTTTCCTCAGTCTGCTTTTATTATTCTGTGAATTCATTAATAAAATCACATCAAGCGTTTGGTCACTGAACACACCAGTTGGTTAAGTTTAGCAAGTGGAATTTTCTCCCATTCATCCATTATGCATGTCCTCAGCTGTGCAACTGTATGGGGACTTTGATGCCTTATTTTGTGCTTCATATTGTGCCACACATTCTCAATCTGAGACAGTTCAGGACTGCAGGCAGGCCATTCTAGCACCCACTATCTCTGCTTACACAACCATTTGCTTGTAATCCGGGGAAAGAATGTGGTTTGGCATTGTGCTGCTGGAAATTGCAAGGACGTCCCTGGAAAAGATGATGTTAGGATGGTAGCATACATTGCTCCAAAATGTGTACATATTTTTCTGCATTAATGGTGCACAGATGTGCACTGACACACCCCCATACCATGACAGATGCTGGCTTTTGGACCTGACGCTGATAACTGCTTGGATGGTCCTTTTCCTCTTTGGCCTGGAGAACAAGACGGCTGTTTCGAACAAAAACATTTTGAAATGTTGACTTGTCGGGCCACAACACGCTTCCACTGTGTTACTGTCAATCTCAGATGAGACAGAGCCCAGAGAAGATGGTGGTGCTTCTGAACAGTGTTGATGTACGTCTTCTGCTTTACATATTAAAGCCTTAAAGTGATGGTTTGGAGTAATATAAACCTAGGGTCATTTGCACCTTGAACTCGAGCCAAACAACCCCCTCAAGCTTTTTTCCCTTGTTATAACATTGGTAGAGTTAGCGCGATCAGACGAATGGCTTAGTGCAGGCGGTAATGGAACCAAGTTGGTATCTCATAAATAACCCCACGAATAATGCCGGGAATGTTACCAAACTTTTACAATAGTACAATTAGGTTCTGTACTTATAAAACGAGGCATTGAAAAGTTTGTAAGTACACCAGAAGTATATTTGAATAGCACTTGCCTGATGGCTGCTACTCTCGGCTGCTAGGCTATAGATGTTGTCCCCTGTGCGTGATCTCGCGTGATCTCACAGGATCTCGCAGTGTTATTTAAATATACTGCTACTGCGATCCCGCGAGATCACGCACAGGGCACAATTTCCATTCCTCTTTCAGAGATTTTAAACCTGTAATTTCTACTCTAATTAACATATATATTATTAAAAGTAATGATCTAAATTCATAGCATGGGGTTTTATTAAACAATCTACTGACTAATTAAAGCAGACTGATGAAGAATGTACGGGCATTATGCTATTCCATTTTGTGGTTAATGAAGACAAACCAAATCGTGAACCTTTGACTGTAACTATACAGTGTATTGGTTGCAGTGTTAAATTTAGTAGTATTTTATTCATTTTAGTTGTCTTAGTTTGTAACAGTCAACTATAACTCTGGACAACAGGACTTCTTGGATTGGACAAAGCAATCCAGTTGTGCATGTAATGAAACTTAGATTGCCTTAATATGTTTATTTCATAGAGAAAATAATTACTATAATTACTGGCTAAAATGAAAGAATTTCCGTCACCTAATTTATCTATAAAATAAGGTATATTTTAGCTACCATTCATCTCCGGTCAAATACAGAATGAAAATGTAAGCAGTAATGTAGTCTAACTACATTACTGCTTTTGTCCAGTCTTTCAAGTTCATTGATAAAAAGTCAAAAGAATTATGACTAAATTGCTGATGAAATTAATACTGATTGGTTGCTAAACTCATATTGTGGTGGTCAGTGATACACACAACCTGAGAGTCAAGAAAATTGCGGCACAAGCTCCACATACAGTTCCCATGCCCAGCCTGCCTCATCGTGCCTGTGTCTGAGGGTGTTCGTGTTCAGTGAACACACATCGAAATCAGGAAAGAAGAGGCTAGATGAATAGGTTGTGATTTTATTAATCAGCCCATGGAATAGTAAAATCAGACAGAGGAAGAATGCATTGTTATTTAGCCATTCCTTATTGTGGTTAATAAACGTACCAAATGGATGTGTATAATGACTCTGAAATGACTGTAACTATTAAAGTATTCATTGATTAATATAACTTAATATTAGGTAAAATTCATAAACATAAAAACAGCGAAGAGCCAATGAAATCACCCACACACCCACAGTGCCCGCTGGACTGGAAAATGCTAGGAAACCAACTAGCCTATAGTTCACATATTGACAGTGCCAGCTGGACATACAATACCTGTGCTGATTGTGCCCCCTGTGCCCAGACTCTTTTGATAGGTATGGGTGCAGGGGCATAGCAATAGGGGGCGCAGGTGGCGCCACTGTATTGGGTGGCCCTGTGAAGGTTGGGGGCCCATGCACTGGTCTGTCAAATGCCATTAAACAGGACCCATTAGTAAACGATATACTGTAACTCTGCACAACTACTAATTCCAGTAATGGTTATTCATTTTTGTCTCAAAGATGAACAAAAACTAACATATTTGCAATTTGTTATACTATAATAAATGTTATTGATTCAAATTAAATCTATGAATAGTTTAAATATATATTTTATACAAGTGTAAAGATGTCTGGGAAATTTTTCATTTCTAGTAACTTTCTCTATTCCAGTGCTCATAATTTCCTGTGTGAGCATTTAAACTACCTTAAACATTAAAAAAACTACAGATAACTGTAGATGTTTACATTCAAGCATAAAAGAGGTGATCAAAAAAGCGAAACATTTGCTGAAGGAAAAGGTAGCTAAGATGCCAAAAGTATATTCTTTTTTCTCCAAGTACATTGGGTTAACCACAGTGAGCCAAACATTCTCAATGGTGCAGAATTCATGGGCCGTGTCCACTAGGCAATTGAAAAACAGCATTTGGCTATACCTGGCAGTGTAAAGCTGGCCTGAGAGGTGCAGGAAACTAGAGCTCCCCTCTATAATATGCACATTTGAGATTAATTTCATTAGTCAGCGTTGGGTAACAGCAGACCTGGCCTTAAGCAGGTAGGTGAATTCTGCAATTACCTAGGAAGGCAAAGCTCAGGGGTGGCAAAATTAACTGGCAACATAAAATAATAATAGTATAAACTCTTTTTAAACATCAGCTTGCAATATACATTGATATCTGGTAATATATGCTTACAAATAATAATTTATATCTATATCTTACATATTGTTATATACTGTCTCCACAGTCACTTCATCATAAGATCGCAGATTTTATATGTGGTCTATTTTCCTGCAGTAACCAATACCAAAACACAATCATCTTTTTGAATACTTACAAAACTTGATCCTCTCTTACCATGCTCACTTGTATGACAACACCTTTTTTCAGAGTGATGCAGCCTTCAGAGGACAGTAATTACATGCTCCTAAGTAAACCAATGCAGCAAATTAACTGCATCAAAACCTCACCAGACTAGATAATGACATGCAGACCAAAAGCAAAATCACATTTTACACAAGATTATATGCAATGTGAAGGGTCCATTTTCAAGTATTTACGGGACAGATAAATATTTAGACGAAGGCCAAAGTTTGATGCACTAGATATATTACTGGGAATTTTTCTCCCTTTTTTTCCTTTCAATCAATGGTCATTCCAACATAGTCCAAACAAGGATTGCTTCGGCTCACAGGATCTGTATTAGAACATCCGATAATTATATCTCTACTAAAACAAATTAAATTATTATAATTAACATGAGCACTATACTTTTACTTAAAAGAAAATAACAAAGCAACCCCCTCTGGGTTTCCTCTGACTCTCTGCGGCTTTAGACACTGATTACGCATTCCAATAATCCATCCAATCATGCTCTGCCTGTGTTATCTGGTCAGTGTCCAGTCATTCCGGGCTCCCGTCCTTCATCTCCATATGCCTCCTTACTCTCATCTCTCATCACTGTGAGCCCCACCACCTGTTCCTCCCCACCTTAAATGGAACAGAGAATACAACATGAATGATCCCAGCTGGGGTTAATTAAGGCTACCTCAGTACGTTTCTCCATCCCCAGATGGTGCTGTCGGTCTGCTGTTCCTCCATCTTTCACAGTAAGGACCAGTCTAAACAAACATTCAAAGTCATCAAGATAGTCTGATAGATTATATATGTAACATGGTCTATTTTCTGGGATAATCAATATCAAAGTTGGACTGTGTGATCTCTGGATTTACACATCAGCGACCTGTCAAATCATTATGAGTAGGCAATCTAATCGTTTTCTTTATCCATGGAAGTAGCGTTTGGCTGTGCCTAACTGGGGCGAATTGGCAGAAATAACACATCTTATTGAAACATTAATTAACTTGTTGAAATACTGCAAACAGTAGGCTACAAGTGTCTTTAAAATTATATAGCCTACTTGTATTAAACATTTTAGTTTTCTCTGTGGTTTTTGGGAAACTCCTTGATGTCATTAAAATCTAAGGCCTGTAGAATTTGTTTTCATTGGACATCTGAGTAAGATAATTCAGTCTGTCTTGTGTCTAAGCGCATCTTATACATTACTAACCGGTAATATTAGGAATACGCTAAATGCAGTGTCCACATTCGGGATCCGAGATTGCATTCTTTTTTTTGCAATAATTGAAGCATGGCCCTTGTAGTTTTGTTTTCCTCTTTTTTAATATATTCTTTGAATTCACCAATTTCATCAGCAAAATCTTCTTGTGAATCGGTGTAGAAGTTTATTTGAATTAAGATTGCAGAGTATAGAAGTTCTGGAGATGCTCATAAATTTTATTTAGAAACAAAGATTTGTTTCTAGGTCCATATACAGTGCTATTTATACCTTCTGTCTAGCTCTGTGCAAATAGTTACATTAACACCACTGACTTCAAATGTGTGCCTGCCTGACAGTGACAGCACAAAATCAAGTATTGTATTATCAACATGATTTTATGACAATTTACTGTTTTAGAGTTTCATTTGTGTGTTACAATTTCAGACTGGGGCGAGGGGGCAGCACATGTATATTTTGCCCAGGGTGGCATAATGTGTAAGGCTGGCG
>JACXGM010013968.1:5287-22626 GCA_016801145.1 Umbra pygmaea | reverse complement strand
CATTAGTAAACATTGTAAGATCGCAAAAACACCAGTTGTTTAAAACGGCTTTGGCCACTACAATGAACGAGTTAGACTTGGCTTTTTGTCTAAAAGAGGGACAGAAGACGGTGCTCGAATTGTTCCTTTTTAGGAAGGACGTTTTTGCTGTTTTTGCAAGAGTTTAATCTACTAGTTAGCTCCGCCATAGGTGCTTAGCAAAAAACCACTGGTGATAGGTCGTAGTTATATCCAATTGCGTACAGTGAGATTTTCAAATGCATACTTGGTGCCGCCCCTCGAGCTGGCTCATTTTCATTACTAGATCCCAGACCCATATCTCCTCCGGATTTGGGTCTGGATTTTTCCAGGCTAGAAATAACATGGACCCTTCATAATATTTTCTAACAAGCAATCACATAACTCTACATCACTGCCTGACCTAACTGCATTAATTTACTGCCGTGAATGCCTTACTCTACATCATGGAAATCAATGATGTTTCAAAACCTCATATGAAGCTGTTTTTGGATCATAAACAAATTAAATATATTTTACATACACTGCTCAAATAAATAAAGGGAACACTAAGATAACACATCCTAGATCTGAATAAATGAACTATTTGTATGAAATACTTTCGTCTTTACATGTGCTGACAACAACATCACACAAAAATGATCAATGGAAATCAAATTTATCAACCCATGGAGGTCTGGATATGGAGTCACACTCAAAATCAAAGTGGAAAACCACACTACAGGCTGATCCAACTTTGATGTAATGTCCTTAAAACAAGTCAAAATGAGGCTCAGTAGAGTGTGTGGCCTCCACCCACCGGTATGACCTCCCTACAGCGCTTGGGTTTGCTCCTGACGAGGTGGCGGATGGTCTCCTAAGGGATGTCCTCCCAGACCTGGACTAAAGCATCCGCCGACTCCTGGACAGTCTGTGGTGCAACGTGGCGTTGGTTGATGGAGCGAGACATGATGTCCCAGAGGAACGGGCGGGCCAGTCCATAGCATCAATGCCTTCCTCTTGCAGGAACTGCTGACACACTCCAGCCACATGAGGTCTAGCATTGTCCTTCATTAGGAGGAACCCAGGGCCAACTGCACCAGCATATGGTCTCACAAGGTGTCTGAGTCTCATCATATGGTCTCATCTCGGTACCTAATGGCAGTCAGGCTACCTCTGGCGAGCACATGGGGGGCTCTGCTGCCCCCCAAGGAAATGCCATGCCACACCATTACCCACCGCCAAACCGGTCATGCTGGAGGATGTTGCAGGCAGTAGAACGTTCTCCACAGCATCTCCAGACTGTCACGTCTGTCACATTTGCTCAGTGTGAATCTGCTTTCATATGTGAAGAGCACAGGGCGCCAGTGGCAAATTTGCCAATCTTGGTGTTCTCTGGCAAATGCCAAATGTCCTGCACGGTGTTGGGCTGTAAGCACAACCCCCACCTGTGGACATCGGGCCCGCACACCACCCTCATGGCTGGAGGTCATTTTGCAGGACTCTGGCAGCGCTCCTCCCGCTCTTCCTTGCACAAAGGCGGATGTAACAGTCCTGCTGTTGAGTTGTTGCCCTCCTACAGCCCCCTCCACATCTCCTGATGTACTGGCCTTTCTCCTGTGCTGACACTATGCTGACAGACACAGCAAACCTTGCCACAGCTCACATTTATGTGCCATCCTGAGCCACTTGTGTGGGCTGTAGACTCTGTCTCATGCTACCACTAGAGTGAAAGCACCGCCAGCATTCAAAAGTGACCAAAACATCAGCCAGGAAGCATAGGAACTGAAAAGTGGTCTGTGGTCACCACCTGCAGAACCACTCCTTTTTGGGGGTGTCTTGCTCATTGCCTATAATTTCCACCTGTTGTCTTTTCCATTTGCACAACAGCATGTGAAATTGATTGTCAATCAGTGTTGCTTCCTGAGTGGACAGGATGATTTCACAGAAGTGTGATTGACATGGAGTTACATTGTGTTGTTTAAGTGTTCCCTTATTTTTTTTAGCAGTGTATATACACAACAATACAGATACAGTGCCTTGCGAAAGTATTCGGCTCGCTTGAACTTTTCAACCTTTTGCCACATTGCAGCCTTCAAACATAAAGATATGAAACTGTAATATTTTGTGAAGAATCAAAAACCAGTGGGACACAATCATGAAGTGGAACAAAATTTTAATTGGATATTTCAAACTTTTTTAACAAATAAAAAACTGAAAAATTAAGTTAATACTTTGTAGCGCCACCTTTTGCTGCGATTACAGCTGTAAGTCGCTTGGGGTATGTCTCTATCAGTTTTGCACATCGAAAAACTGAAATCGTTGCCCATTTCCCCTTGCAAAACAGCTCGAGCTCAGTGAGGTTGGATGGAGAGCGTTTGTGAACAGCAGTTTTCAGTTCTTTCCACAGATTCTCGATTGGATTCAGGTCTGGACTTTGACTTGGCCATTCTAACACCTGGATATGTTTATTTGTGAACCATTCCATTATACATTTTCGTTTATGTTTTGGATCATTGTCTTATTGGAAGACAAATCTCAGTCCCAGACTCCATCAGGTTTTCTTACAGAATGGTCCTATATTTGGCTCCATCCATCTTCCCATCAATTTTAGCCATCTTCCCTGTCCCTGCTGAAGAAAAGCAGGCCCAAACCATGATGCTGCCACCGCCATGTTTGACAGTGGGCATGGTGTGTTCAGGGTGATGAGCTGTGTTGCTTTTACGCCAAACATAACGTTTTGCATTGTTGCCAAAAAGCTTGATTTTGGTTTTATCTGACCAGAGCACCTTCTTCCACATGTTTGGTGTCTCCCAGGTGGCTTGTGGCAAACTTTAAACAACACTTTTTATTGATATCTTTCAGAAATGGCTTTCTTCTTGCCACTCTTCCATAAAGATCAGATTTGTGCAGTATACAACTGATTGTTGTCCTATGGACAGACTCACCCACCTCAGCTGTAGATCTCTGCAGTTCATCCAGAGTGATCATGGGCCTCTTGGCTGCATCTCTGATCAGTCTTCTCCTTGTATGAGCTAAAGGTTTAGAGGGACGGCCGGGTCTTGGTAGATTTGCAGGTGGTCTGATACTCCTTCCATTTCAATATTATCGCTTGCACAGTGCTCATTGGTATGTTCAAAGCTTGGGAAATCTTTCTGTATCCAAATCTGGCTTTAAACTTCTCTTCAACAGTATCTCAGACCTGCCTGGTGTGTTCCTTGTTCTTCATGATGCTCTCTGTGCTTTCAACTGACCTCAGAGACTATCACAGAGCAGGTGCATTGATACGGAGACTTGATTACACACAGCTGGATTCTATTTATCATCATTAGTCATTTAGGTCAACATTGGATCATTCAGAGATCCTCACTGAACTTCTGGAGAGAGTTTGCTGCACTGAAAGTAAAGGGGCTGAATAAGTTTGCTGGCCCAATTTGTCAGTTTTTTATTTGTTATAAAAGTTTGAAATATCCAATATTTTTTGTTCCACTTCATGATTGTGTCCCACTTGTTGTTGCTACAGTTTGCCTGAAATGTGGCAAAAGGTCGAAATGTTCAAGGGGGCCGAATACTTTTGCAAGGCACTGTATATAAGTAAAGTCCATGTCTCAGTTCAATCGAACAGGTGTCCCACCCTGGAAAAACAATGTTTTCCCAGAAAAACATCTCTAATGTAGGGCACATCTGTCTTCTTTATGATTTACTTCTTGAAAAACTGCCAGTATTCAGCAGTTAATTATGAGGAATTAATATTGTAATCAAGAGGAATTTAGTTACAATCTAGGCTACATTTACCTAAATTTACTTAAATTCTTCTTGTTGGAAATATAAAAAACTGATGCAAATATTTGCCTACATTTATTTAAGTAGAAGGGCAGCACATCTCTTTTTACAGTGTAGTATGCAAAACCCTAATTTAATTTACCTTCAAAAATCACGTATGGGCCGGGTCCATGATGAGAAATTTTGGCCTACACTTGGAGCTTTAGAAGTTTGGGAGATGGCTTTGTTGATCTTCTACCCGGTTTGCTGTAACAAAACCTTGAAAATTGCTTGAGTGCAACTGTGGTTTCATCAGTGTTTTCTTTACTATTGATCCATGCTTAGGCCTGCTGCACACAACATTCTTTAGGCGAATCATTGGATACAACCTGCAGAAACATTTATGTATTATTTCTTACCAAGCTTTTCCATAAGACCACCCAAGTCCCTTTAGTTTTTTTCCAAATGCGGTTACACCAACGCTGATGTTGTGTCTTGATGCCAACAGCTCCTGGATCTCTTTTCTATAGTGCTCATCATTTTAAGTCAGCAGGGAATCCATTGCTTGAATGGTCTTGCTGGAAAGAAAAAAAAAATACAAATATAATTAAAACTAGACCATGGACAAAACCTACTGTTACACCCAATCGTGGCACACTTCCATCCAGGCGATGGAAATGACGTGGAATTGTAGTTTCACTGATGACAATTCACATGTCTAACAGTACTTTTGAAATGTCTGTTATGGTTCTTCCATTCCTCCTCAAAGTCTTAATCTGTGCAGTTTCCCGAAGAAGGTGTCAAAGCTAGTCCTGCTGTGTGTACAAGTATAATCAAAGTGATGAGCAGCGGGGGTCAGTAGTGGGGGAATCTCAGAGCGTTCATCACCTCCATGGTCTCTGAGAATTATTACAGCATGCCTATTTGTTTCTTGGGACCTGAAATAAGCATTTCTGTTTTTTCTGAGTTTAGAAGTAAGTAATTTTCTGTCATCCAATTTTTTATATCCAAAACACAGGCTTCCAGAGTTTGCAGTTTTGGGGATTCTCCCTTTTTCACTGAAATGTACAGCTGTGTGTCATTAGCATAGCAGTGAAAGTTGACATTGTGTCCAGATGACATCACCAAGAGGCAACATATATAACGAGAACAGTAGCGGTCCCAAAACAGAACATTGAGGAACACCAAAGCATACCTTTGATTTTTTGGAAGACAGACAATCCACAGATACAAAAAGATAGGATCGGATCCATGTCAGAACATGGGCACGTAGCCTGATATAGGTTTCCAACCCTTCTGTCTAGAAGAATGTTGTAGTCAATGGTATTGAAGGCAGCACTTAGGTCCAGAAGCACAAGAACAGAGGCACAGCTCTGGTCGGATGAAACTTGGAGGTCATTTATCACCTTTTTACAATTGCAGTCTCAGTACTATGATGGGGTCTAAACCCAGACTGGAGTATTATTAGTCTTTAGGAATGCACTGAGTTGCTGTGCGACCACTTTTTCTAATGTCTTTGAGAGAAATTGTAGATTTGAAATAGGCCGGTAGTTATTTAACATCTCTGAATCAAGGTTTTTTTAAGAGTGGCTTCACTACAGCCAATTTTATGGAGTTTGGTACACACCCAGACACTAGAGAGCAATTTATTATTTTTAGCATATGTGAGCCAAGCACAGGGAGTAACTCTTTTAGAAATGTAGTTGTAATAAGGTCCAGTTGACAGCTGGAAGGCTTTGAGGCCTTTACTATTTTAGTAAAAGATTCAAGGGATACGGGATTCAAAAATTCCAGTGTCCTTCCTAAGCCAACATCCTGACTGTTCTGTACAATCTCAGGACATATGAGTTTAGGGGTATGAGTATTCTGTGATTTGTTTTCTAATGGTAATGATGTTTTCATCAAAAAAGCTTGTTAAGTCATTACTGCCAAAATGTAGTCCTATTTCATTTGCGGAATTCTGCTTTTTAGTTAACTTTGAAACTGTATCAAAAATAAATTTTGGGTTATTTTTGTTCTCCTCAATTAGGTTGGAGTAAGTGCATTTCGGAAATGCAGAGTACTGTCATCCAAGCTAGTCTAAATACTTCCAACTTGGTAGAATGCCATTTTCGCTCCAGTCTTCTGGAGGCTTGCTTTAGGGTTCTGGGGCCTCATTTATAAACGTGGCGTACGCACGAAAGAAGGCGTACTCCGCTCTCTATGCAATAATTGGGATTTATTAAAAGCAAACTTGATGGGAAAATGTGCGATCCTTCACGCCAACTCTGACCCATGCGTACGCACAAAAACGGGTGAATTGAGAAATGGCGACACTGCCGGCAGATGATGAAACACGTAAAGCTGTCTGAACTGCAGACCGTTGTGTAGCTAAACGAAATCGAAATACTGCCTCTCATTTATAATATGAACATTTCACAAAGCCATTCTTTCAATCAACAGCCTGTGGTGAAATACAAATAAAATAAAACAAGATTGTAGCCAACACAAATGCAAATAAAGACATAATAATAAAAGAACACTCAAATATTTTCTGTAATTATATTGGCATGTTATGTAATTTATCCTCATAAATAATACGGTAAACAGAACAGTCATGTTTAAAACTGATTCTTGTCGATGTCTCTGTCTGGCGGAGCAGAAAGACAAATAGATGATGATAGATAATAGATAGCTAGATAGTCATTATTGTCCATTGGGTGAAGTAGTTTTCATAGTATATGTCGTCATCACCTACAGAATCATAATGTTCATTTATATGCGTTTAGTTTGTTTCAATTTTAAATGTGTTCCATCATGACGCATGTCTTAACCATTTTGAAAGGTGCAAAAAATTCCATTTACGCAGAACTATTTCCCATTTACAATTAGATTAATACCAACAAGATTATCAGATACAGTCGAATGGATGGTTATAAAAAGCCATTCCATCTCAATGGGTATTGATGCACAATGGCTGATCTTGCGCTGTTAGAAGATAATAATAATAGCCTAATAGTGCATTTTATTTAGTGGCGCCTTTCATAATAACAGGATTTCTGGTGAATGGCATTTTACAGAGGGAATTGGCTGACAGGTCAGGGTTATGTCAGCCAATCCTAAGCCGGGTTATGCCAGACGTGTTAGGTAAAATAGGCTGGTTGCATAATTAGACTACATGAATTTTCCGTACACCGCGGGTAAACAGGCAAACACAAAAGCACAATTTGCAGCTATATGTCTGGTTTCAAAAATGTATCAGTGCTATTGAATGTTACCATAACGGGCACCGAATGAGAAGGAATGAGAAAGAAAATGCTGTCATTAATCTTAAAGATGAACTGAAATGGAATTTTATGTAAAGGTGATATAACAGACATTTTTTTTCTTCTCATTGGTACAATGATTAAAATGGCTAAATTTGTTAAAAGGGATAAACTGGTATGTTGAAAGTGTTGTTTTTGTTACATGGGTGCCGCCATTTTGGATTTCAAAAATCGGCTACGTCACTGGTATGGTAAGCTACTCAGCCATACCAGGTAATGAGTCTGAGGCTAACTGACATGACTGAGGAAACAGGCCTATGTGGGGTTTATACTGCATTGCCTCTGGCTGCAGTAATGAATGGTATAGGGCTAAGGCAGCTGGGGTTAAAATAAATGTCCACAGGCTACCTTTGACTAAGAAACCAGCCCCTCAATTCATGGCTAGCTGCCTTAAAACTGGCTAGCCCTCCGACAGCCCCTGAACTTCGTGTCTGTAGGGAGCATCTTTTAACGACAGACAATTTAGAGAACTGTACTTTCAACACAACAGTGTCACTGGTGAGGGTTAAGTCCAACAGACTGAAACCTGGGGACATTTCATCATTGTTTGACTTTTCAGGCTACAGTACAGGGCAGACAGATAGACCAACAGAAAGTAACACCGCCGTCACTATCTGCCACAAGGAAAGGGCGCTGAAACGCTCAAGTCAGGCAGAGGACAGTTTAGAGTGTTATTCAGGAATGCTACTAAGTCTACTAACCAAAAGGCTGGATGTAACGTTGTTGTCACGTACACAGAACACGTACATATTCACATACACGCACAAATAATGCCTAATGCGTAGGCTTTATAGCATTTAACAAAACTGAGACTGACACTGGACATTAATTTTAATTGAGTCACGAAACCAAGCTAGATACAGTACCAAACGATCCAACCTAGGGGAAACGGCTATCAGCTAAACACGTTAGAAGCACTCATTTCAAACTATACAATCTAGCACTCCGACCAAAGACTGTATAAATAAAGTATGACTGACAATTACACAGATCGATAATAATGTGTTTACTCGCTGCTATCTAAACCACCGCGGGTCTGTAAACAGAATCCAATCTCTCTTTCTACTCACCCTGAAGCTAGCTGCTGTTCACCGTCCCAGGGCAGATTGTTGATGCAGAGGAGAGAGTTTAACTCGCAGAAGTAGCTGCTAGTTCCATAGTAAGAGGTGATGCAGAGGGATTTCAACTCGCAGAAATAGCTACTAGTTCCATATGTGACGGGTGTGCAACGGCTCCGAACGCACCCTTGCTAGCAGCCCGCACAGCAGTTTGCCTTGCCTTATACCGGGCTCGATCCCACGGCCATCTGCTCCGCAACACTCGACACAGCCCTGCTTGCAACCTACCAACCGAGTGAGCTATACGAAAAAAGGTACCAATTGTATAACTCTTCGGCGACATTTCAAGCTTGCTGTGGAGTGAGAATATGTACGTTCTTAACTCCTTTACACATAGTAAGAGGTATCTGTGCAATATCCTGTGCAATATCCATCAACAATCACAAAGAAAGTCTGCCAACTCTGAACTAGCCTAGAGTAAACAGCAAACCTCACAAATCCTCCGTGCAGGTAACTTAACAAGCGACCCCATTGGATGAATTCGTCCAATCACATTTTCCATTTATCTGCCTCGATTTTCTAAAAGTCACAGGACATCAACCATGTTTTTCTATTTTCTCTAAATGCACACGATAAGCAGTCTCTATTTCCTAAAATGCACAATGTGCTTGGATACGTAGTTATTTACACCATTAATAATTTACTGTGTACATTACAATGCACATCATGCAAATACAATCTAATACATATTTTAGACACAACTTTGTTTTATATGCCGTTGAACTGACTCATTTTCGTGTGTAAAATCCTGCAGCTGTTGCGTGTACTGTTAGGACCTTCTCAGGTCCTACCATACCAGTGATGTCATAGCAACTGGCAGCGTTCTATACTAACAACACAGTTTTGGGTGTTGCTTAAAAAAGTATTGTATTGATTTTTTAATTACATTTTTTTGTTTAATTATTTTTAATTGTCATAAATACACGTTATCAACGTTGATTCTTTCAGTTCAGTTAATCTTTAAGCATTTTGATTCCATCAATGTCCAAATAATTTGTGATGCAGACATGTTGCTCACTAATTTAGCTAATCATCCCTCAACTGTGGCAGAGTTGTGCGATGAAGCACTAGACACTCTCAGGCTGCGGCATTCACATTCTCTGCAAACTTTTGCCACTCCAAGCCTTTTTGGCATTAGTAATGGCCACACTGTGCCCTCCAAACATTTTCCTCCTCTTTTACACCTCGCCAACAATAATTTCTACTTCACATTGAGTGAAGTTTCTGTTTTTGGTTTTCCTCTCTATGTTTGCCATGATTTCTCAATCAATTAATATTATTTTTGGGGCGTTTCACTGACAATTTATGGGCATTTATGGGTGTGACATGCAGCCGCAAAAGCTGCGCCACATTTAGAGTTGATTGTGATTTATAAAGGGAAAACGGCGTAGGACCTGCATGCACACGGTTTTTTAAATCTGAATATTTCTTTGGGTACGCACGTCCTATATTTCATCCGTACGCCACTTCTGACGCAAATCCACCGCAATGTTTTATAAATGAGGCCCCTGGTGTTTTCTGTATACCAGGGTGCAAGTTTCTTGTAGCGGTGCAACTGCATCCAGGGTGTTACACAGGGTTAGGTGTAAATATTCAGTTAGTTCATTCACAGATGTGTCAAATGTGACATCATTGGTATGGTAGAATGAGTCAGGAAGGGCATCCAAGAACCTGGGTTGTCAATATTGCAGCTCATAAAAGTCCCGGATTGGGTTCCAATTGGAGTAACTGATGTGACAGTAAATGTAATCCCATGGTGGTGAGAAATTTCTGGATTATGAGGATAAACACTGAGATCTACAACATCTATGTCATGAGACAAAACAAGGTCCAACGTGTGACTATGGCAGTGTGTAGGTCCTGAGATGTGTTGGACATAACCCACTGAATCAATTATTGCTATAAAAAGCTTTTTGGAGAGGGTCATTCAAGTTCTGCATATGAATGTTAAAATCACCACAAATTATAATATTATCTGCCATGACTACTAGGCCAGATAAGAATTTGGGGAATTCATTAAGAAACACTTGTATGGCCCAGGTGGCCTGTAGATAGTTGCTATAAAAACAGATTGATTAAGCCGCACAGATTTCATGAGTAAAAACTCAAAAGACACAAACCCAGTCATTTTTTTGGGTGTAAGTTTAAGATTAGTGTCATAAATAAAGGCAACACCACCGCCTTTGTGAGAATCGCAGGGGATATGGTTACCAATGAAACCAGGAAGAGAGGCCTCATTAAGGGCAATAAATTCATCAGGCTTAAGCCAGTTTTCAAACAAGCCAATAAAATCAAGTTAATGATCTCTAATTAGTTTATTGACTATAACTGCCTTTGTGGTAAGGGATCGTACATTTAGTAAGTTAGTGTCTTTTTTTGTAATTGTAATTGTTTTTATGGAAGATAAAAGTGGTGAAGGGGTTTATTATAGTAAGATTACTACAGTGAACACCACTTTGTTTAGCCTTACTCAACCTGGATCGAGGTGCAGTCACAGTCTCAGTAAGGAAAACTGAACTGACTATGCTTCACTGGCTATGCTAGCGGTGGACTCATCTAAGCTCTCAGACTGGCTAATAGCCTGCAGCATAACCTGCAGCCTATTTCATGGTGAGGCTATACGAGTAAGACTCCTGTCTATGTTGATAGATAAAAGAAGAGCACCACTCCAGCTAGGATGGAGTCAGTCACTCTTCAGTAGGTTAGGCTTGACTCTTTTTCTATGCGAGTTCCAAAAAGAGGGCCAATTATCTTCAAATTCTATCTCCTGTGACGGGGAGAACAACGTCTTAAGCCAGCGATTGAGTTTTGAGAGTCTGCTGTAGATGTTGTCACTACCCCTAACTGGGAGGGGGCCAGAGACAATTACTAGATGCTGACACATCTTTCTAGCTAGTTTACATGCTAAAGCTATGTTCTGCTTAGCAACCTCTGACTGTTTCATCCTTTTCATCATTGGTGCCAACGTGAATAACAATATCTCTATACTTTCTAGCCTTGCCCGTTTTTGATTTTGCTAGCACCAACCTCAGATTAGCCTCTACGTCGGTAGCCCTGGCTCCAGGTAAACACTGTATAATCGCTGGCTGATTCTTCAGTCTAATATTATGGGTAATGGTGTCACAGATTTCTAAACTTTTCATTTTGTCATTGTTCCTGCTTAGACGCGTCTGCCGCTCAATCCCCAGAAGAGATGACTCAGGCCCAGAGTCAGAGTCAAGTGGGGAAAACAGGTTGAAAGTGTCTGTTGGTGGTTTAGAATTTGACACCAGCAGAGCAGGCCGACGGTGCCTTTTACCAGCAACCATGAGAAAATTGTCCGGCTGCAAGAACAGTGTGGGGGAGTTAAAAAAGCTACAACTATAAACATTGCCTGGGACATTCTTATCATTATCAACACTTGAATATTCCTTTGCTGGCAACTGCGTCTGAAGCCGAGCCTCTAACTGTACGTACACACCGCCACAGACTTGAGCTTCCAAAGAAGCTCTGGACACCCTGTCAAGGACGCTTGTCAAAAAAGTATAGGGAAGCTTTCGACGCTTTGGCCGCTTTAGCCGCTTTTGCCGCTCTGACGTGGTATGATCAGACTGTAAAAATAAGGCAGGACTAGCATACGTAGCCTTAAATATATCGTGAGCAAATTAATTGCATTCTCGCTTAAATCAAGGGAACATATTTCCAATAAGAGTTGAACTCATCCTCATATGTGTATCACTGGATCATTATGGATCATCGGGAAGTTGTTGTGTTTGGTGCTGCTTTATTGTATTTGCGGAAAAGACGTCGACGTTGGACTCGGAGAGTTGGGTTCATGACACACTCCAGGACCGTCATCAAAGGACGTCTATATTTCGATTGGTTGCTGGTCGTTAGCCGCAGAACCGCGTCATAGCTCATTCCCATAAAGTTAAACAAACTTCAACTTTTCTACTTGACGCATTGGTCGCTCAACACGCCCAAAACGCCCAAAATGCAACGCCAACTGATTTGCCGGTCCTTGCAGCTGAGAGAAGCTCAAGTCTGTGGGGGTGTGTACGTACAGTAACTTAGCTATCTTAGCATGAAGGAGAGAACAGCAACTGCAATACGACATGCTACTTAGCTTTCGACTGGTCATAGTAGTTGAGAGACTCCTCTTTTGTCCAATAGCGTCCCGGGGTAGACACTCCTTTTTCGAGGCGGAAGCTCTGAGGTAGCTTCCCAAGGTAGAAAATTATTGCGTCCAAAATAGCGTCCTGAGGTGAAAACAATGAAAGAAAAGTGAGGTGAACAGTAAAATAGTACTGGAAGTGACGTATGAATGATGTATGTGGCAGGATGTGATTGCTGGGGCTCATCCTGATAGTTGACTTTAATTAATAGAATATCAACTGTAGACAACAGATTTGAAAAACGTGACATCCTGCATACAATGCACACTCGCTCTCCAACAAAGGAAGAGTGTTGCAAGGGCCAGGCAGGGAACACAGCTGGCTGTCCTGGTGCAGCATCGTTCAGCAGGGATGGGGGAGGGTCAGGTTTAGCCTAGCAGACCAGGAGTAAAATTATAGTCATTAGGGATATTGGGTAGAAGATTGCTGTCATTATCACTGTGCATTGAGCTGCTGGTCCCGCCTGCTCCTTCATTACAGTATGTGCTGCGTGCGTGTGTATGTGCGAGCACTTGTGCATGACTGCAGACAGAGTTGCGGGGATTGTGGTGTCATTGTATGGGAGCTGCAGTCAACCTGATCACTTCTAATGAGCAACCAGTTGCCCTTCGTTCTGCTGCATTACACTCAATCTCTCATAACATTGGTCATAGGTCAAAGTGATATGACTCTTGTGTTTCGAGTTTTACCAGGTAAATATGACTGAGAAGTTCACAGCAATGACCTAAAAACCAATCAGGGATTAAATCCAGCAAATGTTCAGTTAACAGTCAAGTCCTTTTACTGCCAGGCTGCTCTGGCCTAATGTTTTACCAACAAAAGTTAAAATGCAAATGGAGCTAACCAAACAAATGCACATTGTTTCCTTGAAACGTATTTCATTAAAAAAAAATGTTTACTTAGGCTAGCATGGATATGTGAGGCAGCTTGCCTTTGCTAAATTAATATTACCAACAGACATTGTTCAAGTGTATTATCCACTGAGGACAACAATGCTTTGGCTGATTGTTGACTGTCTTACCTTTAGATGATGAATTGGTTGTAAGTAAGTCCCCACGGTTACCTGGCAGGCAATAGTGTGTCCCAGCTGGAGCGGGGACTCTGCTGGATTAAATTATGTAATTATTCCAATGTAGATTGCTGTGGGAGTCCCCAGGCCTCACATGTGCTTATTTGTAGCCACAAAGGGAAGCAGGATCACCTGAGATCATTGTTTATGTGATAGGTCAGGCTATAAGCTATAGCATAGGTGGAATTTGACATTTGAGCCAGGGGTGGCAAAAAAATAACTAATTGTAGCAGCTGAAACCTGTCCTACCAGCTGAGACCTGTCCTACCAGCTGAAACCTGTCCTACCACTTGGGGAAGACAGCACAAGCACATATGGACAAAACAAACATGCTAAATAAACATATGTTTATTTTCAAAGCAGATTTTAAATTACATTGGAACAATTTAACAATTCGCCCTTATTAAACATAATTAATCCACAAATTTGCAAAAATGCAATCACCCGTTTCTGCCCCCCACAAACTCCACGTATGAGCATTAGTTGTGTGTTTCTATGTTTTCCAACAGGGAGGATTTGGGAATGAGGGAATTTATAGCAGTTTCCAGCCCCTGTTCAATTTGTGGGTTATTCAGATTATGAGAAAACAATTGTGACCACAGTGATTTAGGGGGATCATAGATAATGAATTGAAGCATCTGTGAAAAAAGAATGACCAATATTATTGGGCGTATTGGATCTGGGGAAAGTAAAATAGTGTTTGCAAATTGTGATTATATTTTGTTACAGCAACAACATTCTTAATTTCAGTAATTAAGTTGATTCACATATTAAAACCCATAGAAGTCAAAGCTGCCTAGGTTCATTTAATTTCCACAATGGCAAATGAAGGTATCACAAACCAAATCTATAAAAACAAATAGTTACATTTGGCCTGACCCAGGACCTCATCCCAGATCCCACCCTCAGATTACATTCATGCAAGGTTAGCACTTTGAAAATGACAAATGAAAGTTAGAGACTGTTCCTTTAAAAATGAACTCATTAATCTACTCTTTACTAGGCGAGCCATTAGGGCCACTACCAGCCATGTGTTTTATGTTTTAGTCAGTCCAGGCGTCTGTCCCACATTGGCCTCAGGCTCGCTCTTCCCTCAGTAATGTGTGACGTGTCACAGGCACCAGAGCTCAAGATTAAAGCGGTCACACACACAGAAAAAACACAGTACCATAAAACTGCTTTGTCACTGCAATTTCCCTGTTTATCGGCAGGCACACAAACATCACCCCTATATATATTTTACTTTGCACCCTCGCTGTATGTATCTACTTTATTTTTCTGTCTTTCTGTAAGTCCTCGTACACTTAGTCTTCTCTCTTGCCATTTCTCTCTCTGGCTCCATGGTGAAAAAAAAGCACACAACTGGCGACTAGGTCAGCAATTTTCTGTGTGTCTGTGTGTGTGTCTCAGACGGAGATGTAGATTAATCAGACTTCTCTCACTTTCATAGGATTGATCTTATCCTTCACAGCACATGACACGTTGAAGCGAATTGCACATAAAAATACATGACGTGCTAACTGTATGCTGTTGTATCATCCCGCAAAAACGAACATGCTATATTTCCATCCCTGTACAGCTGCATATAGTTCTATGGACATAGAATCCTGCCTAATAGTTAGCAAGTGCATGTTTCAAAGTTCATCACATTTTTGTTTTGACCCCGACATCACCTGACCTAAACACTGAACACAATTGGTCCATCTGTGTTTCAGATCTGCCGCCTCCAGTTGGGCGAACGGAGGTGAGACAAGGCTTTTCCTCACTGCGACGCTTCAGCCTCCGAGGGTCCACTGATCCAGACCACTGCCCCTTTCTCTATTTTTTTCTTTCCCTCTGTCTGTTTTTTTTGCTTCTCTCTTGCTGTCTCTCCACCCTGGGGCAAGTGTGCTGGGGGGCGGGAGCAGCCAGATTACAGCAGGGCCTGATTGATGCTCTGTTGGGATGAGACCTGTCTGCTGACGGCCAGTGGAGACGGCCCCCATTCTCCGCTCGCCTGGCTTCATGTGCGTGCCTGCAGGCTGCCCTACGCGCAGCAGCGGTCAAGACACCCCCCAAGACAGCTACCGAGGTGGCCACCCCGAGCCGTCCAGACATGCCCACCGAGACCCTGCCACCATTGGCAGATAGCAAGCCCTCTTGCCCCGGGGCGACCTTTGCTTCAGCCGTCCCCCTGCGGATACTCAACAAGGGGCCAGAGTACTTCCGGCGCCAGGTGGAGTCTAATCCCAAGCGGCTGAGTGCCGTTGAGCGCTTGGAGGCAGACAAGTCCAAATATGTCAAGAGCCAGGAGGTCATCAATGCCAAGCAGGAGCCCGTCAAGCCCCAGCTGCTGGTCAAGCCAATCACCGGCCCTGCTATAGTGAAGAGAGGGGCAAATGGAGGTGGTGGCTGCAGTGTGGCAGCTCTCAAAGCATCCAACAACAACTCTAAGTCGGACACATGTGCCACCACCAGCAAGCGGGAGAACCTTAACCTTGAGATCCTGAAGAACCTCCTGAACAGCTCTGGTCCAGCCTCAGAGGGCCACATTAAGAGTGCATCTCTTAAACCTGGGGCCAGAAGCTGGGCCCCACACCGCTCCACCCCCTCGACCACCATGGACTGCTCAGAGCCCACCAGCCTATGCGCATTTTCAGAGTCTCTTAAGGTGCCTCCCCCTGCAACTGGCCGACGGAGCCCCGGAGGGGGAAACCTGAACCTCAGCCGACGCCTGCTGGAGGAACGTGGCCAGGGTGACCGCTCCCCAATCCATGCCTCCCATAGCTCCTCTGACATCCGCCGGCTGTGCAACGGAAAGCCACTGAGGGCGGCACGAAGCAGCAGTAGTTCAGCTCCCCCTTTACCCCCTAAGCCTAGCTCAAAAGTACTGGCTCCCCTCTGCGACAACACCACCAAGGCCCCCGAAAGGGAGCATACGCTGGCAACCTCTTCCACCCCAGCAGAACATCTAGAGTTGGGGAACTCGGCGGCCCGCCGGCCCTCTCTTCACCGTTCTAAGTCTGACCTGAGCGACCGGTACGCTCGCGCTGGCGCTGATGTGGAGCGCTTTTTTAATTACTGCGGGCTGGACCCCGAGGAGCTGGAAAGTGTGGGCGTGGAGAGCTTTGCCCGCGCCAACTCTGACATCATCTCCCTCAACTTCCGCAGCGCCAGCATGATCAGCTCAGACTGCGACCAATCACGGCACAGCAATGAGGACATGACAGATGAGGATGAGGATGCAAGTGAACGTGTCCCGTACGGGATCTCAGCTGTGGAACGCAATGCCCGTGTCATTAAATGGCTGTACAGCATCAAACAGGCGCGAGAGTCACAGAAAGTATCTCATGTCTAACCAAGAGAGAAAAAACAATTAGAAGGTACTTGTAACAAAAACTTCTGGTGATATTTTAAGGACACTCATGTGCCGAATGTCTCTGAATGTCAACGCATCAAATGGCGAGATGCCCTTGCAAGACGGCTCTTGCAGGCGCTTTTGCGTTCAGTGTATTTTTTGTCCTCTGAATCTGCATGACTCCTCCCACCCAACCAGCCAGTGCGGCCTCCAGCTAAAACAGCAGGTTTTGGAAAAAATAGCCTTTTTCAAGATGGCTGTCCTTCAGTGCAGTCTCTTTGAGCAGTGTAGCTCTCGTTGTTTTGCTTTCTGTCTGTTTAGACCAGCACTACGATGCCAGCTCTTTTTAGGTGTGACTACTTAATGACCTTTCTGAGCAACACTGAGCCTGGAAGCCATATGCGTGTGAATGCAGTGCTTCAGTTTGTTACCAATCTTTAGTCGTTCACTTGTATATCTCTTTTGCATCTGAGCTTTGTGTGTGTGTGTGTGTGTGTGTGTGTGTGTGTGTGTGTGTGTGTGTGTGTGTGTGTGTGTGTGTGTGTGTGTGTGTGTGTGTGTGTGTGTGTGTGTGTGTGTGTGTGTGTGTGTGTGTGT